>JAOPHQ010003184.1:10000-17500 GCA_030340625.1 Merluccius polli | reverse complement strand
TGCCATTGACCCCCATGTTCCCATCTGGTTGGTACACACTCATCCAGTAATGGCAGCTGTTCAATCAAGGCGCTGTTGTGTAATCTCTTCCACAAACACACATTTACCGACCCACACACACACACACACACACACACACACACCCACACACACACATAAACCATTTTAGCTTACATTTGCCAGTGGAAATGATGCCATGAGTATATAATGTTGTAACAAGTGACAAGTAGTCATTTCAGGTGGGAAAAAAAAACCAAAGGAGAGGGCCTTTATTATGAAATTGCTCAGTCGTTAGCTGTTAGATTAAGAGCATCCATCACTGAAGAGGTGATGAGATATAAGGTCTTTGACAAGAGGTAAGATAGTATGAACACTATAAGCAAATCCCTGAGGAAACGAAGGCACTTAAATACACAAAGCACACAAATCAAGTGAGCACAATGAATTGAATGAGCGTTGAATTGATCAAAATGTCTCAGGGGACACTCAGTGCTGTTTTTCTGTTTTTTTGTAATAAACCAGACATGCTGTAGATTGGAGAGAGATAGAGACCCAATAAAGTGCAACGGTTAGAAAAAAACAATGTTTTTTATAAACTTTTTTATTTCAATATATATATATATATATATATATATATAAAAAATAAATATCACTCACTATAGCAGGAAATATCGTAAAGTCATTTCAAGTCAATTTGATTTGTATAGCCCTGAATCACAGACTCTCAAAGGGCTTCGACTGGCCACATTTAATGGCACCCCCTAACCCTGTCCCTCCAAAGAGCGGGGAGAAGGAAGGAAGGAAGGGCCGCAGAGTGATGGATCCCTCCTTCCAGGGATGGTTAGCAGTGCAACAGGTGCCACAGTGGCACCGGCATAATGGTACGGCATAACAAGCAGAAACAGCCTAAAGGGATGTTCCACTGATTTTCAACTTTTTATTGGTCTCCGGGTTTCCTAACAAATGCCTACAAATGAAAAAGC
This sequence comes from Merluccius polli, assembly GCA_030340625.1. Classification (NCBI taxonomy): domain Eukaryota; kingdom Metazoa; phylum Chordata; class Actinopteri; order Gadiformes; family Merlucciidae; genus Merluccius; species Merluccius polli. The sequence goes on along the minus strand of JAOPHQ010003184.1, from coordinate 16,517 downwards.
CTCTCGGAGAGACGAGTTCTGTGGCTCAAACTACGGCTATTTGCATTCCCCAATGTGTCCTGGCAAATGACCCTGGCCAAGCAGCTTGGAGCTTGGCTCTGTGAGATTCAGCTGCCGTGTTGTTGTTGTTAGCCCAAAGAGCTGCATGAGATTTGACAATGGCCGCCAGCAATGTTTACCAATCTACGAATCATATGACGACTAGGGATGCTAATTTTGACTTTTTTACTTTTTTGACCGACAACTGACTTTACCGACTTGCATTTACCGGTCATCAACAGGTAAACGATAAATGTACAATAAAGGACGGACGAAAGTCTGTGACTCGTAATTTTTTTCAAATGCTTTCATTGGAAAGGAGGAATACATCATTTCAAATTTCAAGCTTTGGATAATCACTTAGTTTCCGAAGGTATATTCAAATAGTACATTCAAATAAATCTACATAAAGAAATGAAATATCACATATTTCCCTGCTTGAAGGAAAGATGGGTCGCGGAGAATCTCTGCAATTCGGACCCTAATGGATATAGTCGGGTCATTTTTACCATCTAAAACTGAACCTTGAATGAAAACAAAAAGTCTAATTTCATTTTATGAACTTTTATTTAACAGATAAGCAACAGTTTTGAAACTGGCACCTATACCTGTTAAAATCCAGCGTTGTCCGAGTTTTGTCATGTGCCTATGTGAAGCCTGTGTGAGCGTTATAAAATAAAATATGAAAGCACCTGGTTAAGAATAGCAGATAGCAGGCAATCGGCTAAGAGGCTATCGTTTAGTTTAAAGTGCTCCCAGTGAGAACAAATCTTGACAACACTGTCGGTTTTGCAGTTTCTCAAAGTGGTACTGTTTTGCGAGTGCGGGACATTTCCACGAAGAGAATCTCAGGTAAGAGGAAAAAAAGCCAAACCTGCTACGTAAATAAGCGTGTTTGTTGGTTTGGTTTTTGGGTACATTTGGACAGCTTGGGATTCTGTGATCGGACTCTGACGCCACTATGAGTTAATGAAAACGTGGCGTTAACGTCCCGTTAAATAGAGTTAAAGTTAGAGTCCACTGATCCGCCGCTGACTGATTCACAAAGGAAAAAATCGAGTTCTGAGGGTCCAACATGTCTTTTTTTTGGTTGTACTCTTCATGAGGCAGCATTGCGTGCTCGCAAAATGCTAAGCTGTGCATGTGAAGGCAGCTTGGCCTCGACTTCCACCCTAATCACGGTTGCCTTTTGATGAATTATTAAGCAAAGAAAAGTTGGATGAAAGGGCTTGGCGGAGGCCTACTGGGTTACAAAAACACAGGTAAGGACAGCGATCATAGCTTTCCATCACGCTCAATGAAAACACAAACTCTCCGTGTCGTGTTGTGCGGCCATCCATTATTGAAGGGGTGACCATGAGCGCCCCCACAGTCCCACAGCTAGAAGCACGGCCCGACGGGGGGAACCCACACACACACACACATGCACACACATGCACACACACACGCATGTGTCCACGTGCACATGCACACACGCACGCTCATTTTGTCTGTAACATGCACAAGTACAGTCTACCGCTGAACTACAACTGCTCTCTTGCGTAATGAAATATGACATTTTCTCTCAGGGCATTTGAGGAGGGGGCTAAAATATTGAACACATTATTTTCCATTCCGCCGCATCTTTCCGCATTACTACATGTGTGAACATATATAGGACGTATGATTTGCATTCCCTATAGCGGCGGGATTAAAAGGTAGAAGAGGGAAGCACAAAGGGTGAACATACAATATCTGCAGCATCAGATGATGATGTCCATGTGTGCAAGCCTATTAACAGTATTATGTGCAAGGTGACAGTTTCAGGTGGTAAACATAAGGTTTTAATGAAAACTCTGGTGTCGGTACAATGATTAGGGACCCAAGCCACCGTGGGATAAATCTGTTATGAAGCCGCTGTGCACACACATTAACACGGGCGCCAGACAGTGCTTAGGTAGTGACAGGGGTTTTCTTCAGTCCATTCAATCCATTTACCGGCCCACAATAGCAAGCCGCTACATCCCCCCGCCGCCGCTGTTCGTTCATTGTGTTTCGCGGATTCATGTGAATTCTCGAAGGTGTTTCATTTTCCAATTTGTGTAGACATTGTGGCACTTATTTCCTTAACATGTCAATTTCATACCAATTATACTCATACACTTATACATTATTACATGCTAATGGTATGGTAGCGGATGAGGTGGCTTATCCCCCCCCCCACACACACACACACACACTATGTCAAGCGCTTTGGGTATCTTGAAAAGCGCTATATAAATGCAATGAATTATTATTATTAGTAGTAGTAGTAGTAGTAGTAGTAGTAGTAGTAGTAGTAGTAATGTATTAAGAACAACCACTAAACTATAAAGCCAGACATCTTTAGGGATCCCAATCTTTAGGGATCACAAACACACACGCACACGCACACACACACACACACACACACAGCTCAAGCATTGGGGTGGTTGAAGTGTAATCTCGAATCCAGCAGTCTTACTATGTTATAACAGAGCCTGGGCCGGAAACCAGAAACTGAAAGGGGCGGAGTTACGCATTTTTCGAGTTTCCTGTTTCGTTACGGAGATATTCGACCCAAGAAAACTCATTTGCGTGATTGGAGGATGCTTGATTGGAGGAAGGGGATTTTAATAAGTGCATTTCTACAGTGGCCAGTATACACAGTGTTGATTTGAAACCTTTACCCGCTAACAGATACCTGTCTACAGCAACACGATTGGTCGAAAAAACAAATAAGAAACGGATGAAAGTGAAACGCCCCGTTCACCCAGATTTGAACTCTTCTGCAATCCTTGTGTGATTTGTTGCGATATTGTTTCGAGCCCTGCCAAATACTAAACTTGGGATCTAGCGAGCCGCACCTTTAACATGAACACTCCTGCGCTCTCCACAAAGTTATCCCGCGGTAAAGATTGGGAGACATAAACGCGCAAGGGATCCGATTAAATACAAAACACAGTTTAAATGAGATCCATTAGGGGCCCCTGAAATGAGAATGCGCTATACGAGCACACACTAACCTTGCGTAATTGGGTGGTAATGCAGGTAATGGAGATGATGGAAATTTAATCTAAAAATACATGTAACACACGTCCATAGAATGACATTCTGGATAGATTGAACAGATACAGATAGTTGTAGCTATTACGCCGTTCGCCGGTGGTCTGATGGGGAGTTGCTGTTCGTTCGTGGTGCTGAATCTCAATGTTTGCCGACTGGCTGCACTGAACACAGCAGCGCAGCTGCAGATTGATGTAGATTTTATTATTATGTTAGTGTGTGTGTGTGTATTTGTGTGTGTATACTTATGTTTGCATCACATGTATGCAAACAAAATGTAGCCATTACAGACGTAGTAGTCCCGAGATACAAGAACAGGAGCTAATATTCAGTGTATATGTAACGCAATAGTCTGTGGTAGTAGAAAGTTTGAGGAATATTGGAGCAAATGAACATATCACTTTTTATCAGAATACACAATATAACGTTGAATATGGAAATATATGGAAATATAACCATGCAAATTAACACACCAGTTATCTCAACACAAAGCACACACATACATATTATGTGTTATGTATCATCTCTCTCTCTCTCTCTCTCTCTCTCTCTCTCTCTCTCTCTCTCTCTCTCTCTACCTCTCCACCTCTCTACCTCTCTCCATTGGCAACTTTTCAACAGAAACTCTGGAGTGAGAGGATTTATGTTTTTTTTTTTTCCTTCTCCCGCCTCCCCGTAAAATATGAATTCATACCTTTTTTTTTTTTTCCCTCTGTAAATATTTAACACCACTTAAACTCCCGCTTCCCCCCGCTGCGGCCCCGGCGTGGAACTGTCTGGAGATGGCTGGATTTAGAGCGGGCGTGGAGGAGAGTTACGACTGGGGAAGTCTTGGATTAAGCCCAGATTCAATTAACTTAGGCCCTGCCGTGTCCTGGGAAATCATTTTGAGTGAATAAACACATCACAGCGGATGTCTCTCCACGCACTGTTTGGTAAATAACCAGAGATGGAGAGGAAGAGAGAGACAGAAAGAGGGGGGGGAGAGAGAGCGAGAGAGTCAGGGGGGTTGGGGGGGTAGAGAGGTAGATTAAAAGGGAGGGAGCGAGGGAGGCAGGCGGGCGGAAGGGTCCCCAGGTGCAGGTCTGGGAGTAAAGTAGGCAGTGATGTGAGGGTGGACTCCGCTCATTACTCTGTAATGCTAATTGGAGAGGAAGAGGAGCGGTGGCCGTTATGCTGTTATACAATGTTTTAGATTATTCATAAAGTTTCACGCTGGAAACTGGCCCTTTTAATGGGGCCACCATGGCTTTTTCACACACACACACACACACACACACACACACACACAAGCTCAGAGACACACACAAACACACACACACACACACACACACACTGGTTGGTAAACACTAATGGCCTGGCCTTCGATGGCATCAGTTAAGACAATTAGCATACCTTTATCAATGTCTAATCACATCTATCGGGACACGTTGCCGTGGCAACCCTGCCCCTTACTGCGTGATTTTGATTTTTGTATTCTTCTGTTGCAGGAGACTGGCATTATTCCCGAGCGTGGACACCATTATTTGGCCAAAAATAGTGAAAGCGGTGAAAATGAAGATCCAAGACAATGAGAGTGTCCAAGCACATAGCGGTTGATTCGAGGCTAGTTTCGCAAACATTTTTTTCAGGAAAACACACTGAGACATGTATCAATACACCCCGAACTTCCTTTTCTGAAACCCTGAATTTACTGTTCCTGTTTTTGCAGGTGCAAGTTGCCCTGTGTACTTCCTTTATATCCCAGCTAGACCACTTTGGGAAGAACCCAACTAACTCAATAACTGCAAAATAATGATGTCTACACTCCAGAAACATGGCGGACAGTCTGGGAATACGGGAATACAAAAATAGCAAAATTATCCTTTACCTAAATGACATGCACCTGATACTGACCAGGACTATACTAGAGCTTTCTCCCTGCTGGTTTACTCACACAAACCCTGATTTCCCTTTTGTCTTTGTTGCAACCCAGAGCCGGGTTGTAACAACCACTATCACAGGACTAGGAATATATCACAGGAATAAGCCCCATATGATACATGCTCATTTGCTCCAAGAAGAACAAGGATTTATGGCTGTAATGGCTCAAACACTCCCTGCCTCTCTGTCTGTTCTTGACAGTGTTTCAGTCTTTCTTATCAGCAACAATTCCTCACAAACTTTGTAGAGCCTCCCTGGTTTGCCTCCAGATCTGTATGAATGCTATGCCTTTTGGTAGCATGCCACATTGTTATGTAGCCTTGCAACCATATAATGTATAACCTTGTAACCCAATACATTTGCAGTTTTCAATGCAATAATGATAAGCTTTTATATAGCTCTGAAGAAAGTGGATTTTAATCTATTTGTTGCAGAGTATTAATCACAATGCCAAAAACCACAAAGCCACAAAGACAACACAATTGCCTTGAGATATCATTGATAATAACTTGTAATCAGATGTCTTCCCTTTGACTAAATCAAGGAATAGCTCAAGCGAAGCGCCAGCGAGGGAGGTCGGAAAACTCATACGATAATGTTTTGAAAGCCCGGCGCCTTCATAGCGACAGAAGTGGAAAGCATGAGTCTTTTATCCCCACATTTTTCACTCAACCACCTGCATTTGCTAATTAATACAACCCCAAAAAAGCACAGCTAATGAGTGTTTGTCACCTGTTGCATGGGTGGAGGCACCCTTGATGGTGACGCACCGCAGTTCGTAACACTTCCTTGCAAATTCTCAATTCTGTGTTGACTATTTCAGTTTGCATTAACATTCATCTGAGGTAAAACCCAGCGGTACAAAAAAAAAGTAAATAAAAACTCTCAGCGAACGTTGGCCAGGATACCGAAGATGACCTCAAAAAACTGAAAATGTGCGGATTTATTCATGTGCTACAACTGATAGGTAGACGGTAGCGTATGACATGTTGCACACAAACAAAAAAGCCCATTTCTCTCTCGCTGTATCCGCACAGCAAAGGCTGTGCACTTCATATCGAAGATCTTCTTGTTTTTTTTTTTTTTTTCTATGTCCTGCAGGCCCGGGCAGATCATTTTGGGCAAGACAAAGGCAGAATAAAGTGGCATGGCGCCAGGCGGAGAGCTGCTGGAAGCTCTCCCACTGAAGTGGAACTTGAAGAGATCCCATTATCAGAGATGCTGTTCAGCTGTGTTCCAGAGAGCCCTGCTTTCGTCTCCTGCAATCTATAGTTTTTGTTGCTGCAAAGAAACCAAAAGGGGTTGTGTGTGGGTGTGTGAGTGTGTGCGCTACTCGTCCTTGGACGTTTGTTGTTGATTGTGTGTGTTCGCGTGTGTGTTTCTGTATTCTTGAGGTGCTGCGCAATGGCAGTGAAGCACACTGGGAGGTGGTTGAGCGCATCCTATTCATCCACGGCAAACTAAACCCCGGCGTCGCCTACGTTAAGGGCAT
>JAOPHQ010003184.1:0-7500 GCA_030340625.1 Merluccius polli | reverse complement strand
AGGCAGGCACGCACACACACACACACACAGATGCACGCCCGCAGACACGCACACACGCACACACACCTCACAGACTCAGGCTTCAGGGTCACGCTGGGCAGCTGAAGTTAACAGTGCAGAGTCACATGTGAGAGCTCTCATCTGGACCACTTCCCAGAACCAGTCTCCTCACTGTGAGGTTTCTAGTGTTTCTGCCACCACCCTTGCCCACCCTTGCCCCCACCCACCACCACCACCACCCAGTCTATTCTCTCTACCGCTTTATATCTTTCCATCTTTCTTCCTTTCCTATTACATAACACCTTCTCTCCTCCTTTGTGTTTACCATAATTTCAGTATATATATGTTTTTGTTTATAGTGAGTATATATGTGCCTGTACATGTGTGTGTGGGTGTGTTTGCGAGTGCATGCCTGTGAGTGCTTCTCTTTTTTGCACAGGGTTTCTGTTTGTTTATCTGTGTGTGTGTGTGTGTGTGAGACAATAATTTATCACAATTATCAAAGTGACTAATGCAGGTGCTGCTTCACCGGGGATAGGCCATTTGCAAGCCGAGAACCAAATACACAAGCGGCGGGGAAAGTGCTGCGAGCAAAAGACGTTGAAAGTCATGTAAGAAGGCTTGCGTTTTAATGCGGCCGCAATCTTTTACAAGTGTACAAGTTGGAAACAACGCTCGGCCTGGCGATTATGTTAATAACGTAAATAAAAGATAAACCTCACTAAGCGCCGTTTATTAACGTATGCACCTGAACATGCAGATTTTTCGGAATGTATTGATTTAATGATTTAGATATGTATTTGTATTTGTTTCACACTACCCATGGGTCAAGATGATGCAGCCAGATCACAATAAAAGTAATGGGGTGCTGTGCAAGGGGTTAAACTGTGAGGGAAGAGGCTTGGGGGGGGGGGGGGGGGCGAACAGAAGTGAATGCAGAATGATGGGTGTGATGAGGCTGGGTGTGGGGGGACGTTAGAAACAGGGAATACACTGGCAGAATAAGAATGAAGGCATCCCCTCTCTCCAGATGAAATACCCTAATGAGAGAGCAAGGAGGCTGCCCTGCAAATTAACCATGATACCCTTCACCGTGGAGGGAGGGAGGGTGGTCAGTTGATGGGCTGCGGGTGGCGGTGGGTGGGGGGGGGGGGGGGGGTGGAGAAGTGAAGGGAGAGTCAGGAAAAAAAGAGAAAGACCAAACAAAAAAGGACCAAAGGTATACAGAAGGAGTGGAAGTGGGCTGTGGTGCATAGACAAGATGTCAAGTAATGTGAGGAGTAAAGCAGGATGGGAGAAAAGCCAACAATGTATTGTTACTACTTTCAGCCTACTGCTAATACTGATCTGGTCCATTTATTTTGTAAATTGTACAGCGTGTATAGTGTATATGAAGAATACCAGAAAATCAATACGAGAGCCCGGTCACTTGCTAGCAGGACTGAATTGCAGTAGACAATGCACGCACACACACACACACACACACACACACACACACACACACACACACACACACACACACACACACACTGATACATATATAATGGTACATTTTTGGTACCAACGGTCCAGGAAAACATAACTGACAGCTGAGGTAAGCCATAAAATGGTATGTGTGTGTGTGTGTGTGTGTGTGTGTGTGCTTGCGTGTGTGTGTGTGTGTGTGTGTGTCTGTGTCTGTGTGTGAGAGTGAGAGAGACTGTATTTGATCCTGGAAATACACACAACTGAAATCTACCATTTGGTTAGAGGACGTGTGTTGCAACATTTCATGGATTAGGAATTCATTTCATCCTATAACAGTATTTTTCACACCGTCTGGCCGTGTGTCTGTATGTGTCTGAGCAATCAGTCTGCTGGTCAGCTTATTAGTCCCGCTATACTGGCTGGTTTGTCTCCCTGTCTGTCTGTCTGTCTTGCTGTCTCCATTTGTCTCACATTTGTCCCCTGCGGCTGTCAATGCCCCCCCCCCCCCCCCCCCCCCCCCCCCTATGTCTGTGTAATACCTCTACATATGTCTGTCCGCAGGTCAACGTTTCTAGCTTTGTGAGCTGCTTTTTTAGTATTTTGCTTGTGTTTCTATTCTGCGCTGCATTCCCCCTCTTTGTATATTTCCACCATGTATCCCTTCTCCCTCTTTTGCCCTTGCCTGTAGTTGTCGTATAACAAACTACATTAATGCCCGCAAACCGCCTGGGGGGGCTCTGGTTGTCCGTAGCGATAATGTGTGTAATAATACCTTTGCGTTTCCTTAGAAACACCGCGGCGATGCCTGGCTTCACTGTGAACTGAAAAATGAACTGCCATCAATGGAGTGGTGCTTCACAGTTGGAGGGGAAAAAAAGAAAAATCTGCTGTTTCATCCCCGCAGTTCTAAAGGTATCAACAGGGGGTGGTAGGAGGCAAGGGAAGCTCACGGATGAGGTTGGAAAAGACAAGGGGAGAAAGGAGAAAAAAAAAAAAGGGAGTGAGGGTAGGGGAGGGAGGGATGGAGGGAGGGAGGAGAGGGAGGGGGGGGCGAAAAAAGAAAACAGACACAATCTGTGCCTCTCATTCTGAATGACGGAGCAACATCTCTCAGCTCTCAAATGGTTACTCGGGGTAAGGGAATCGGTCTGAGATTAAAACTAAGTCTATAGCACAGCTCTCTCTGCTCTGGCTCTCTGCTCTGCTCTCTCTCTCTCTCTCTCCTCGGTTGCCGCCGTTTCCATCCATCCATCCTGCCTCTGTTCTGTTATTTAGAATGTGTCAGTGCTAACAGAAGTTTGCAAGCCATTAGTCTGCATGGACCCCAGGTGAATAGTCCATGATGGAGAGGGCCGGGCTCCACGCTGAGAATATGATCAACAATCGATAAGCTGAACTGCTGCACATCGACTTTATGGTTGCCTTGAGGGGAATTCTCCCTCACAGGGACTGAGACACACACACACACCAGTTCACAATACACACGGTACACACACGGTACACACACACACACACACACAGTACACATACACACACACACACAGTACACATACACACACAGTACACACGATACACACACATACACACACGCATGCCACACACGCAGATGCAACGCACAGGGCACACATACACACACACACACAGGGGCACACACACACACACATACACACGCAACACACACACACCCACAGGCACACACATACGCACACACATACACACACACACACAAACACACACACACGGCAAACACATACACACACACACACACACCTGCATGCACACTTTTCCATCAGGTTGATGTGGATTGTCACAGCACTCGTTTTTTAGATCAACTTCCAAGGCACACACACATTTTTCTCCCTCCCTCCCTTCTTTCCCAAGACCAAAGGAGGTAAAGAAAAAATAAAGCCGCAAATAAATTATTATTGATCTGCTTGGACTATGGATAGACCTCTGTGGCAATATCTCCAGTCTGTCTGTTATAGACGGACTGCTTCCATTGAATAACTGTGACACTGATGGCGGATTTGAGTTATTCTATGGAATATATATGTGTGTATGGGTATGTGTTTATATATATATATATATATATATATAGTATATATATACAGTATATATATATATATATATATAAATATATATATATATTACATATATATATATATATATATTTATGCTCTACTCAGCTCCTCCTTCATACTTTATGCTACAAAAGTAATCTAAATGTACAACCTTACTATCCAAACTTATATACAGAGACTCCAAATGTACTATTTTATACGAGAAGCACATATGACAACCCACATCACTTCACTTGACTGTACATTTACAATATACCACTAAAATCTGATACCACCACACCGCAATTTCCTCTGAAATTGTACTTTATATTATTATTATTATTCTTATTACTACTTATTCCCAATCCTTCCCTACTCAACTCCTTATTCATACTTTATGCTCGAACAACAATTCAAAACATTACTACATTACTATCCAAACTTTTATGGAATGACTCAAAACTTTTTATTGACCTATTTATGCTTTTTTAAAGGGCCTTGTAAAGCAAAAGCAAATGTGTTTGTTTTTGTCACACCACAGAAAATTGTGTTAATAACCACCCAGCTAAATTCAAATGATTAAAAAAGTGGCCAAGAATATAAATTTAGGTTTAAAAATTGTGAAAAAAATAAGCAGTATTCTCTGGTCTGAAACGCTGGGGGGGCGTGTCCGCTGAAGGCGCTGAAACCACGCCTAATCGCACACGGGGGGGGCGGGGGAAGCCTCCAACAGTCCAAATTGTTTGGTGTACCTTTAAGACATACTGTCACGGATGGATGCATATATTTTATCCTTTTGCCCATCAACTCAAAGGTGACATTTTTGGTTGTGTGGCCTTGTTTTTTTTTGCTTATGTGATAAAATAGCGCGTACTAACCTTGTTCCCATCAGCAGGACGGACTGGGACGCTAAATTAGGCCCTAGGGGGGGGGGGGGGGGGGGGGGGGGGGTGTTGCATATCCCTGTGATTTTAATTGAAGAAAACCCACACAGATTAACTATGTATGTTTTTATTGCCTAATAATCAAGGTCTCAAGAAGGCTTAACATTACTTTTACTACTTCAACTGCTTGTATTTCACATACTTTGGTGCTTTCATTTTAAAGAAACAAAAAACCTAAATTACTGACTTGGGCTAACACAGTACTGCTGCTGCTGGCAGTTGTACTGCAGGCAAAAAGCTCTGTGAGCTTCTGACACTTTGCTGCGTCCTTTTCAAGCACCTTGGCTTTCTTTTCCCTCACCTTTTCCCTCCACCTTTTTCTTTACGCTTTCTACTCGCCATATTTCGAGTCACTCTTCTTTGTTGGCGGTTAGGCCCGCGGAATTAATGCTTGACAAATGGACAATTTTTTGTATTAGTGCCCCCTGCTGTTGAAGTTGTTATTCTATTTTTTTGTTATGAACAGGGCGGGCCGACTCGATTATTTTTCTGTTCTTCTATGTGTTTTATGTGCACTTAATCCTGTACATGGATGCATTAAGGCAGGATTGCTATGAGTAGCCGTATGTTTGTTGTAGCCTACATGCATTAAAGCTTTTTTTTTCAAAAAAAATTTCAAAAAAAAAAAAAAAAATTCGAAAAAAAAAGGGCCGACGGCCGACGGCTGTAGACCCACACGGCCGTTCTGGACTTTTCCAGAAACGCACAGATTGCCAGTCCCCCCTGCCCCTCAGTCTAAGTAATAACTTGCGATGAGCAGGAGAACCAGTGATTCTGATGTGCTCTAGTGTTATATGGGCGGGGGCAATGCTAAGTATGGCTCCAGGTGCCATTGAGCATAGGCGTAGATTACGGGGGGGACGGGGGGACATGTCCCCACCACTATTTATAATTTGAATTTGTCCCCACCACTTTTAAAAATGTGCAAACCAATTGTGACCGAAAAAATGCCCACATACTCAACCGAAACCGTCAAGTCTAAATCATGCGATAGGCGCACACGATGATCCTCACAGCATGCACACCGCTGTGTGTGGACTCGGTCTGTGGCTGAGTCCGCGGCTGGCGGGTCGGGTGCTGGGTCCGCGGCCGGCGGGCGGGTCCGGTGCTGGCACCCCCCCCCCCGTCGACAATCGCGCACCCCCCCCCCCCCCCCCCCCCCCCGTCGACAATCGCCCAAATTTTGTTCCCACTCCAGCCCTGGTCCCCACCACTTCTAAAACCAAACTGACGCCCTTGCATTGAGCCACCATTAAAGGCATACTATGCAGTTTTCCGGTTTTGTCAAACAGCGACCCCTCAGTCGCTGCGGAGTATTGCATTTAACGTTAACTGTCATAAATACCACTCGCCAGAGCCGTCTCTATATACGCTCTACACTCTGCACTCCGGCCTGAGCCCCTCCCCCCTGTATACCGGTACATGTTCAGTAGGATGGAAGTGTCACATCCAACAGACAAAAGATGTCTACTGACAGGTAATGTTTCAGGTGAATGCTGCTAGCATCTCCACTGAGGCTGCTTCTTATGTCGCTGATGTATGTGACGTCGTGTGACGTCGCGCCGTAAGCAATTCGTGATTCTTGCGAGACTTGTCGGGGCGCCGTCTTCAGACTTGCATTGCTGGTTTGCCAGCGGCGACCCTCCCCAGCGCTGCTACCGGGATGATTCGCTACACTACGAGTTTGTTTACCATCGAAATGACTTTGAAGCTGTTATATTAAAGGTACAAAAGTTGCATAGTGTGCCTTTAAGCCTGCCCAAAACATCCTGAACAGAAAAAATGGTGAAAACAGAAAATGAAAAAAACTACTCCACGATTCAGTACTACATTGTTTTTATAGTCTTTTCACATTTTTTCAACTATTACTTTCTTTACATCGTAACAACAACAACGTATAATGTGTTTAGAAACAAATCTCTGAATTTGCTTTACAGGGACTTTAAATATTTAAATGTTTGAACCGTTAAACTCCTACGTACACTTACAGGATTTTTCTGTGTTCTAGAATTGTTAATGTTTAAAATATAAAGTAATACAATCAATAAGAAAATGTATAAACTGTCACTACTACTGCAATATTTAGACCACATATTCATTATACATAAACATGAAGCTTCTTGCATTGATTGTTCATATAATTTTCTAAGCAATGGTGTTTATACTTTTTACAACCCCCTAGAACACCATAGCAACCACCTAAACACCATAGAAACCACCCAGAACACACTAGCAACTACCTAGAAACCCCAGCAACAACCCATAAACCCTAGCAACCACCTAGACACCATAAAACCCACATAGAACACCATAGAAAACACCCTGAACACCCTAGCAACCATCTAGAACACCCTAGCAACCATCTAGCACACCGTAGAAACCACCAGAACACTATATCAAACCCCCAGAACACCTAGCAACCACAACCACCTAACAACCCAGAACACATAGCAGCCACGTATAACACCATAGCAACTACTTAGAACACCATAAAACCGTCGGAACACCTTAGCAACCACCTAGAACACCTAACAACCACCCAGAATACCTAGCTACCAACCAAAACAACCCCCCAAAAACACAGAACACTAAAAACCCCCAGAACATAAGAAAACACATAGAAACACTAATAGAACCACATAACAACCACCAGAACCCCTAGCAACAATACCGAACACCCTGGCAACCACCCATCACACCCTAGCAACCAGCCATTACACCTTAGCAACCACCTTAACACCATAGAAAACAACTATGAACACCCTAGCAACCCCCCCCAGAACACCATAGCAAACCAACAGAATACCCTAGCAACCATTCAGAACACTAGCTGTGCAGAACTCCCTAGCAACTGTCCAAAACACGAAAAACCATATACGCACCCTAGCACCACCATAACTACAACACTACTTCACTTTACTCTTGTATAGCGTTTAGAGCTATTTGAAATGTTTTAGCCGAGAATGTACTGCCGACTCCTAGTCCTTCCATAACATTGCAAGGCGAAACACTGCTCTCTTAATTTCTTG
>JAOPHQ010003183.1:100000-116141 GCA_030340625.1 Merluccius polli | reverse complement strand
CCTCCAAAAGGAGGGCTGGATTCAGTGGGATTACAAGCTTCCAGTTCTGTTTGGAGGCACCTGCGACCGGGGAAAAGGGAGGGAAAAGGGAGGGAAAAGGGGGCCGAACCAGCGGCGGTGCCTGGCGTGCCACGTTGTATAGGAAGTCGGAGATCCTTCGCCACCACCTCCGCCCCCGTCCAGCCGCCCAACCCTCCGCCGCCCCCTGGCCTTTCAACTTTTCCTTTTCACCGTTCGGCTGAATCTTCTCCTTAATCTGTACCTGTAATGTGTCCATTGTGGACGGCAGGGGTCAGGTGTCTAGTGTGTGAGTGTGTGTGGACGCAGGGTCCCCCACACCGCCGCCCCACCACCCCATCCTCCACAGGGTGGGAAGCAATTGGAGGGTGCAAGTTTGGTTTGGAGTTTAGCGGCTGACTTTGGCTCTGCCTCCACCCCTCACCACCACCGCCACCGCCGCCGCCACCGCCACCGCTACCCCTCATCCTCTGTTAAGATGTTGTCACTTTCACCATCTCAAGTGTCGCCACTTCAGATGCCTGAGTTTAGCGCGTTCCCCGGGATTGAGCTGGAGAGTGTGTGTGTGTGTGTGTGTGTGCGCACGTGTGTGTGTGTGTGTCTGTATCTGTGTGTCTGTGTGTGTCTGTGTGTGGGGGTGGGGGTGGGGGGGGCTGCAGGGATGAGGGGAGTCTGGGAAGATTTCCATTTTCAACAAGGCTAACTTTGTCATGCTGTCACCTGACCACGACGACACCTCCTTTTCAGCGTTTCCCCCCCCTCACTTCCTGTCTCTCTCTCCACCGCTCCTTTATTGCCTCTTTCCGTTCAGTTTTTTTCCCCCTCCTAGAAAAGCTCTCTCCGTCTTTTCTCGAGAACCCTTCAAGTCACCGCTTCCTCCCCGCCGTCTCCTGCCAGTTTCATAAATTCACTCTTGCAGCCTTTTCAGCTTTTTTGTCTTAGACGCTTAATCGCTTCACTGTTTTATTTTCTATTTGCTCCCCCCCCCCCCCCCCCCCCCCCCTCACCGCCCCTCCTTTCTTTCACTTCCCAGGATATCGTTTTTAATAACTGCCGGATGCCTATAAGCTGTGCTTGCTAGGGTAGCTGTGCATATTTTCAATTAGAGGTAATTCAGCCACTTTAATCCGTGATAGGATCTCAATTGTTCCATGATGTGAAATGGAGATGCGGCGACAAGCCGAGGCCCCGACTAAAATAGAAATCTTAATTTACCTGGATATTATCCTCCAGTGAAATATAATCACTGACTGGATAACGAGGCGCAGCAGCACACCGTCTTAATTGACTCTCCATGATCGTCACACTACATGCCTCATTGTTAGATGCTGGTGAGATTAGGAAAAAAAATATTTAAAATTTAAATCCAATGAAAAACATGTATATTTAAACAGACACAAATGCGCTCACATACTAGCAGGTATGCATGTGTGCATGTATACTCGCATGTACACACAAAAAAACACAGGTAACAAACGCACTCCCACTTTCAAATAATCCACTCCAGAAAAATTAAATCCAGCTATAAATAGGAAATGACACACACACACACACACACACACACACACACACGCAAGCACACGCACACACACAGATGCACCCACAGCCACCCACACTGGTTGTGGAGTTTGTGAGCAGAGGTGTAGATTTTGAGGGGATGCAGGGGATACGTGCATCCCCCTCAATATAACACGTGCAGATTGCTTTTATTTGGAAAATATGAACATATTTGAAAAAATGCACACACACACACACACACAAACACACATACACACAAAGATGTACATAATTCCTAAAAAGCATCCCAAAACACAGATATGTGTGATATGTTTTGAACGTGCAGAAAGAAAACGTGCAGCTCATATGTGCTGAAACACATATGAGCTATTAAAGTCCAAGGGTTTATAAATTCATTAAAATAAATGTATTTATCATTGACGTGAATAGGTGCCACATGCACATTTAAAGAGGTTACTTCCCCAAACAAAAGACACAAAAGAGGACAGGTCAATGAATCATGCCTACATGTGTGTTGGCTCAGCAGGGATGACATTAAATGAGAAAAATTGATCAACAGGAGGATAAACATATGAAAGCAATAAAGAACGCCTGAGAGCTTTACTGCATTATATTCCATTATATTTTGAACCAATCTGGCGCCTGAGTTTTGTGTTTTCCTTTACATAAATGAAGTGTTTGACACTCAAAATTTCCTGGGGGAGCATCCCCCCCCCCCCCCCCCCCACACACACACACACACACACACACACACATACACACTCACACACACACACACATACACACTCACACACACACACACACACACCCTCCGGTTTACTATGTCCCCCCTATTTTCAAAACGAAACTCTACGCCACTGTGTGCGAGTGTGTACCTGGCGCCGTGTCCACCGTTTCCTCCATGCTGACCAATTGTAAGCTCATCGTGATGATCTCTGGCACGGCAAGTGATTTTAACCTGCCCACCGGCCACCCCCGCACCAAGTCACAGATCAGCAGACCCCCGCGTAAACAAAAACATTGGAGAGAGAGAGAGAGAGAGCGTTGCACATTTAAGAGCGGCGCTAATTACAGTCATTGCCGTCTGAAGTACTTTCCTCCTGCAATTTGCTCAGATCACCAAACCTCCAATCGCCTCTCTCTCTCGTGTAAACAAATAAACACTCACACACACACGCGCGTGCAACAAAAGAGATAAAACAAATAATAAAATATAACACCGGCGCTATCGGAAGTTGCTCAGGGCATCGTGTTTGAAGTAGGCTTCAAATCGTATCATAGGACCGATGGTTGTTTGTGATGTTCTCAGGAAAACAAATCATTAACCGTCCTAATGGGAGAATGGAGATGAATGCTTTGACAGGGGGGAAGGAAGATTTATTGCATTTTTTGGTTGTTGTTGTTGTTGTAATTATTCAAAAGCCACACATTAGGCAGCACACACACACACACGCACACGAGAGTCACGCACACGGACACACACACACACACGCACACGAGAGTCACGCACACGGACACACACACACACACACACACGCACACGAGAGTCACGCACACGGACACACACACACGCACACGAGAGTCACGCACACGGACACACACACACACACGCACGCACACCCACACACACACAGACATTACACACAAGGAAAGACACACAAGACCACAAGACATAAATGCATATAATCGGTGTCAAATACATTTAATTGAGTTCCCGGGGTGTCTGCACTGATGGCACGACAACGGCATCGACGGCTAATTGATCTGGACCCGACAGTTACGGAGGAGGACATAACTTGTCCCCGAGTCGTCGCACCGTGGAGAGACCATCCAATTAGCGCCTCTGTCTTCAGATTCCTTGGTCTCAACCTCTCACCTCCACTCATAGGAAATCACCGGGCCTAATGTTGAGCGATCCACTGGGATCCACATGAGTGGGGATGCGGGTGGTGGTGGTGGCGTCGGGGGCGGACGTCTTCAGGTAAGTGTACACGTCTCTGCCGGTTGGAGGAAACGAAGCGAAAATGATTGAGTGTTTGTTTTCTGACATTTTTCCGTCTCCCGGTGGCCTCATCAGGGCTGCATGTGGCTCGCGCCCCCCCCCCCCCTCCATCCCCCCCCCCCGACGTCGAGTGCTAATTTGTGGCTCCTGTCGAGCGTGAGCCTGTCAGAGAGGAGCTCGCCTGGAGGAGGGAGGTGAGCTCTTGCAGAAAATGACCCTTCTGTTCTTTATTGTCCCCGGGTCTTCTGCACACCGCCACCACCGCTGCTGCCGCTGCTGCTGTGAGGGAAGACGCAGGGGGGAGAGAGAGAGAGAGAGAGAGACAGAGAGAGAGACAGAGAAAGAGACAGAGAGAGACAGAGAGAGAGAGAGAGAGACGGGAGGAGATCGCTAATGTACCACATGGCAATTAGAGAGGCCTATACCTTTCTGCATTGTGCACGCACATACACACATACTGTACACATACACACACACACACACAAAAAGACACACACAAGCACACAGGTACGCACACGATGCACATAAATATATGTGTCTATGCTGTACATATGTATATATGTATATATATATATATATATATATACACACACACATATTCATATGCATGTACATATCACTATTGTTTTTCAAGTCTCACCAAAAGAACATGTGTACACACACACACACACACGCACTACCGTCAGCACACAAACGACATACACCTTGGGACACTTGAAACGACTGTAGCCTTTTGGAAAGGGTTTCACTAGTCCACTCTGGACGCTCCCACTCAGCTGCCAGAGCCCACACTGCTGCTGCTGCTGCTGCTGCTGCTGCTGGATGGCCTCCACCCTCCACCTCCTCACCCGCTGATTAATTGGACCGAGCGTGTGATAGCACAACTCCGTCATTCGGCGAAACTTAAACAAAAAGACGGAGCTCTCTCAAGATTACGGCAGCGCATTAACCACAGAGTGAACCATGAAATTGCTTTTTCCCCTCCTGCAGTGTTGGGGCTCCAACAGTGGTCACTAGCCAGTCAGGGGTGGGGGGGGCGGGGGGTGCGTGTGTGTGTGTATGTGTGTGTGTGTGTGTGTGTGTGTGTGTGCCAGCAGCCATTAGTGTCGACATCACTTATACACAATACATGCCGCTATTGGTCGAGAGGGCTGCCAAAGGTCCGCCCATCCAGCTCAACTGACCTATGTGACCATTGACAAAGACAGACAGAAATAAAGATATTAAGATATTAGCCATTATAGTTTCATGCTGCCAAGGAAAAGTCAAGCTTTGCCTCAGAAAAAGACCCGGGGCATTGAATTCATTGTGGAAAAGTGAGTTTAGATGGCTATGACGATTCTGTAATTATTTCAGTATGAAAAATAAATAATGTGCAGTTTCCATCATTTCACTAGTTCATTTGGAAATTCTTTTTCATTGCCTTCTTCCTCCCCACTCCACCGAACCCAATTCAATCACTTGAGGTCATCTGTCTGTGTTATGCAAATCTGAGCCACTGTGACTGAAATCATTTGAATACCTGGTTCAACCTAGGAGCAAAGAGGGATTTGGTGCAAAACAAAAGAGAAGAAGATAAATTCTTCCGTTTCAATGTGTCTCCTTTCTTTCAGCCCACCGTGCAGCGGTATCAAGGCTACCTTTTTACATGGTGCTTCAATTTATTTTTATTTTTTTCCCTCTTATTGCACAATGGCGCTCTCACCGCCAAACACACAAATATGGGGAGGGGGTCGCTCTGCCCTTTTCCACTCATCTCTCTCTCTCTCTCTCTCTCTCTCTCTCCTTTTCTCTGTCTGTCTGTCTGTCTGTCTGTCTTTCTCTCTCTCTCTCTCTCTCTCTCTCTCTCTCTCTCTCTCTCTCTCTCTCTCTCTCTCTCTCTCTCTCCTTCTCTCTCTCTCTCTCTCTCTCTCTCTCTCACTCTCTTTATCTATCTATCTCACTCTCTTGATAAAGTAACCTACTGAGGATTAGCATATATATATATCTATATATATATATATATATATATATATATATATATATATATATAGATATATCTATATATATATATATATATATATATATATATATATATATATATATATATATATATATTAAGATATTACAGGATGACACAGAAACCATTACTTATGCTTGGCTAAGTGGCAGGTTTTGTTTTGATTGACAGGGGACAGCTTGGCCTGAGGAGGGTCTCCCTCTCTGTCTCTCTCTGTCTCTCTGTCTCTCTGTCTCTCTCTCTCTCTCTGTCTCTCTCTCTCTCTCTCTCTCTCTCTCTCTCTCTCTCTCTCTCTCTCTCTCTCTCATAGGCATGCGTATAACGCTATTATCTCAACTTATCCCTGGGAACAAGTCTGGGGCCCGCTAGGGGCCCAGCAGGGAGCTAATAGACTGGGACAGGGCTGGCCCCCCGGGGCCCGGCGCATTGTGTCACGGCCTTGTCTACTTCACACACATTAAGGATCACATGCCACAATTTCGCGCTACAGCGGGGGGACCTGCCCCGCAGCGCGGCCCCCTGATTGGCCGGTGATGGATGGTGTTGACAGTTACAAGGCGAGGAGAAAGTGTAGCAACATGGAGGGCCAAGGTTAAAACTGCCAGTGTGGTCTGGTACAATGGAAGGTCTTTTGTTGTGGGAAGCGAGCGCCGCTGTTTACGTCTATTTGCCATGACGCGCCGGTGTGTTTTATGTCAAGACAAACAAAAAGGGCATGTATGTATGGACACAGTCGCAGTGATAGATAATGTAATTGGACACCGAATTTAACACACGGCCGTTGGACCTTGAATTGAAAAGTGTAAACGGTACTCCCCGTACCGCCTATCAGAATCAATACAAATAAAACTACATTGAAAGGTCGTTTATTTTAACAATGTCATTAGATGAACAGGCGTCTGACAGTTAGAGTCAGTTGAAACAGTCGCCTCACACAGGAAAGCAAAAAAAAGGAATGTTAAAACAAATATATGTCCAATGCAGTTGTCTTGCAGTGAATTTTCAACATGCCACTTCAGGTTGAAGACATTTCCACTGTCATTTTCCTCCGCTACTTCAGTGTAATTCTTTTTTTCCCCTCTCTCCCCTCTCTCTCTCTCTCTCTCTCCATTTTTTCCCCGGCGACTGCAGTATGTGGCAGTCTGAATTGTGTGTTATTACCCAGCAGGAGACAATATCATTACCACATATTTGCTTTCAAGGGCCTGCAAAGAATGGTGCTGTCTTGGACCTCACTGATCTAACAACCTCACACAGGGATACAGAATTACCCACTCCTGGTTGGGGGAAGTCAAACACTACCAGTTAGAGAGGCAAGTGAACAATAGAGAGTGACTCTATCTCTTTCAATCTCTCTCTCTCTCTCTCTCTCTCTCTCTCTCTCTCTCTCTCTCTCTCTCTATATATATATATATATATATATATATATATATATATATATATACATATATCGTCTGCTGTCTCTCACCTCTCCCTCTCTCTCTCTAGAAATATGTTTGGTTCAAGTGATATGGGCTTGCATGATAGACATAGACAGGCTACAGTTCTGACTATCTATCATCTGAGACAAAGAGAAATGTGTATATAATGAGGAGCACCAGCTCACAATCACCGACACTTCTATCGAGCTCGTTCCGTACAATGCACTCAATACAGAGAGAAGTAATCGGTTTGCGTGTGCAGTTGTGACATTGAAATTGTATAGATCTGTGGGAATGTCAAGGATTTTGTTGTTGTTGTTGTTGTTGTTGTTTGTTTCAGTTTTAACCTATCTCTTTTCAACAGGCATTTGAAACCATACAAGAGATAGGCTATTCAAAGTCTGTCCAAAGAAATCATTAGAATTGACAAATCAATGTCTGTTTTTTTTTCTTTGTCAAACCTACCAGACAGACTTTGTAGATTTAATATATATTTTTTACCTTACGTATTTTTTTAAATAGACAAATAGGATTGCTATAATTTCTGTTGACGGCATACAGCTAACAGAAAAGCGGTTTATGCATGCTGAGTGACAAAGCCATCTATTTTGTTTCCAGAAAAATAAGCAATATGGGCTCTGGCAATTGAACCGCAAATGAGGAGTGAAAATTCAAAACTTCCGTTCTCCTCCTCCGATACCGCCATCGTTCATTCATACAGAAGGAGAACACCTCGGAAATATTTGATTGCACTTGCATATCTCTTCATGCTTACCGGCGCTAAGTAATCAGCTGAGCAAGACGTCGGGACGTAAACAAAGCCAAGAGGAGAGGCTATATGAGCCTGTTATTTAAGAAACCAAGGGACTTCCAGTTTACAGACAATCAGACAAGGGTGGGGAAACGATAGGCAGGGGGGCGGGGGGGGTTGTTTACTGATGTCAAGAAGGTTTAAACAGAGTCTCTTGTTGAGTGTGAGATGTGTGGCTGTGCATTCTAGATACACCTCTGTGCAGAAGCAAGGCAAGTCGAGTCCTTGATTTTATTTTTGAGAAATTCAACAATAGGGCCCAACCCTTGAGAAAGACACATTGATATTCATGAATAAAGATCTATAGTGATGAATTATGAGTGTACCTCAAGCTTGCAATCACTCTTCACTGGAAGTACTGAGTAAACAACAAAAAAAAGATTGCGATGAAGAAATCACCCAGAAATCATCAGGCACAATGTTGATGTATACAATGTATAGAATAAAGGCTTAGGCCTACAACCAACGTCAATATTAACGTTGTCTGTGTGACCTCCATCATACAAATACATACATGATGCAATAATGAAGATGGAACTTGAAACTACATTTGCAAGGTACGATAAACCAACAGTACATTGTATTATTTTGCAAGTGATCTCCAAGATCCTGCATCAGTGTGTGACACTGCATTCACGATTAACAGTTTTACCCTACAGGCGGAGAGCACTCAAAAGACATGGGCTGATGATATCAAAGCATTTGGAAAGATTTGCCACTAAATTAACCTAATTCTAATAGCCTAGGATTTGAGGTAGATAGCATGGAAAATTACTCTTTTCTTATCAAGGCAATACACAAAATGGAGGCGGTACAAATTGATTTCCTTTTCCTTCTAGCTGCCACATCACACACAGCCCCACAACCCCCCCCCCCCTCCGTTTTTCATAATTTTAGATGAGGCGATATAGCATTAATTTTCACCATCTTATCTTGTCACATCCTGAAATTGTTGGAGAGGATATGATTATCTGAACAATGGCATGAGAAATGCACTTTATGAAGGCTATCCAGGTTTAATGACAAAGAGTGGAGAGGTGGGGAAACGGACCAGAAAGCAAGCGGGATGGCAGTCAAATGCTCTCGTCTCTGGATCTTGATTTGACACAGCGGGGATTTGGAAGAGTCCAGGTCTGGCCATCAGTGGCTGCCGGCGTAGCCATTCACACTCGATTAGCATTTTATGATTGTGTCCAGGCCATTTGGAAAAGGAGGAAAACCTTTGCCAAAGGTGCAACGAGTGCTCCAAAGCACAGTTGTTGTTTTTTTGGGACTGGTTAAAGGCATCATTAAGCCTTTTTCAAATGAGCTCCATCCGTCAGAGGCTAAAAACAAACGGGCCTTTTTCTGGCAATCAATGGGCACCACTTAGAGGAGACAATGCCCTGTTCAGACCCACCGGCTTCCTCATCAATGAACATCAAAGATGAATGAGCCCGGGCTGACAGCTTTGTTTTGACTCCAATACCCACAAAGCCCTGCTCAGCATCGCCCTGGGCCTGCTCCTCTGAGCTGCCCCAACAGGTGTGACCCCTCTCCTCAATGCATCGTTTGAGGGGACCAGGGACAGGGTGCATGCGTGAAGGGAGGCAGGGAGGGAGGGACGGAGGGAGGTCTTGTTCCCTACATCCGCCTTAATCCATCTCACCCATAAAACACTTCAAAAACAAAACATTTGTTTGGTCAAGTCAAAGCCCCCGGAGATCCTGGGAGTCATCCAGCTGTCTGGCCAGGCTTTCGCCCTCTTTCATCCAGAGTCCTCTGACAGTGCATCAGCTTGTTTGGAAAATACATGAAACCCAATGCTGAGTTTGTTCTGCCCTTTCTCACTATAGGGTAATGCATACAGTGACCCATTGTTTGTGTTATGATAACATGCTCCTGCAGGAGAGATAATGGAGCCTAAAATAGAGACAAGAGTCCAACCGTCTTACTCACACACACAAAAATTGTAATTGCCATTTTGTGGCAACAACAACAACAATGCAGCACAGACTGGGAGGAAAGCATCGCACAAGTAATGGGAGACATCGGCAAGACGGTTCATGCTGAATCTATATTTTGCAGCAAGTGTTTTGCCTGTGATAGTCGCCGGCTACTTGATGGGCAGATAAGAGCCCCTCCACTCAGGGTAATAGAAAGGCCTCCATTCTAGCAGAGAGAGACCGAGAGCGAGAGAGCTAGATAGAGAGAGGGAGTGAGAGAGTGAGAGAGACGAGAGAGAGAGAGAGAGAGAGAGAGAGAGAGAGAGAGAGAGAGGCAGAGCATTTTAATGGAGAGTCACAGAGATAAGATGCTATGGCAGATCGGTATGTGCTCTATAGTGGCAGCTCCCCGAGACCTTGTCTCTCTCTCTCTTTCTCTGCGCTGAGGAGCCTCATACACTGCTTGGCCTGTGGCTTCATTTCCTCACACAGCAACACACTGTGTTGCTACAGTCTGCTGTGCATCCCTGACACCTCCCACCCGGGCATGTTTAACCCCACACATCATGCCAGGCAGACGCCGAATATCTAAATGGGATCACCCGTGAAATTCTGCTATGATAAATCTCTCCAGGAATCACCTAGTTTGAATATTTAATATCACATCTGTCCCTGGATTCACCCCAAGGGAGGGGGGTGCGTGTGGTAGAAAGGAATGATAAGCAATATTCAGCGGTGTGATTAGCACAATTTCCATTTGAGGTGTGGAAGATGCATTGCAATGGTATTTGCACTCCGCCACGTCTCCCTGAATGGAGTGAAGTGTATAGGCGCCGGGCGCTAGGCAGCATCCAGCGCCTCGCTTCGACTTCATTCCCTCTCCTTTGCAACAACCGTGACATCTCATCATTTTAATATCATCAGATGCCGATGTCGCTTTGGAGCCCTAATTGTAAAAAAAGAGATTAACATTTATAGAGAGAGCAAAAAAAATGCCCCTTTGCCTTTGAGGAGCTTTTGCGATTGAAAATTGACACCTTGAACTTGTTTAATTTTCCTGCTAAATAAAACTACACCCACACTGTTCCATTATGTTTTAAGGAGACACAAAACTCACATTCATACTCGCACTGGGCATCGTTAGCCCGCACGAGTGGGTTAGGACTTGACCGTGTATTTTCCCGCATGTCCTTCAGGTTCCAACATCTCCATGCTTCAGATGCCTTCGACATGACTGCGTCTGTCACCACAATGGAGGGAAAACCAAAAAAGCACCTGTGTGTGTGTGTGTTTGTGTGTGTGTGTGTGTGTGTGTGTGTGTGGGGGGGGTGTCCATGTGCAATTGAATGTGCAATGTGAGTGAATCTGTGTTTGTGTGTGTTTGTATTGATGTGTGTGTGTGTGTTCATGTGTGCAAACACGTTTGTGCGTGTGTGTGTGTGTGTGTGTGTGCGTGTGTGCGTGATGTGCGACAGTAGACATCGCTGAGGACTGGCAATCACTTCATTCAGCATTTGGTGCCACGCAGCTCATATTGTCAGCGCCAAGCTTAAAGAAACCTTGAGCGGCTTCAAAGATCTTTTCAAAGCCCTAATCCTAATAGGTCGCGGTTTGTTCTGTCACATCAAAAAGGGGAGAGAGAGGGAGGTAGAGGGAATAATGCGTCGGGGGAGAGGGAGGAGATGGGGGAGAGGTGTGGGGGGGGCGCTGGCAAAGATTCTTAAGGGCGGAAGATTGGCAGAGGATTTGCGGCGCGGGGAGGACTGAAATCTGAAATATCGGCCGCAGAATGCCTGCTGTAATAGATATGAAATAGGTCTTCTCAACAGCTTGAAAGGCTGACATTTCCAGAAAGTTTGCCATGAGAAGGCCCTTTTATTCCCCCCCGCCTATCAGCGTTTGTACTGCCACCTTGTCCGCTGCCAGGAAATGCGCAAGTGTCACTCTAAACTGGTTACAGAACAGGATGGGATATTTTAGGATTTTTTTTTTTATCTCTCTCGCTCTCTCTCTCTCTCTCTCCAGACTACGTTATCTTTATTGAATGTTTAGATATTCTTGGGAGGAACCAATTGAGGGAGGGCTATTTTCAATTAAAAAAAGCCAAAACATAATTTTGCATCATAAAACATTTTTTCTTCAAAAGATATGATATATAATTTTCATCATACACATATCATAATAACCTAAGCACATGGAAATGCATGTACACCACATTACACATGACTTTGCATTCATTCGCTGTAAATAACAGTACAACCTCTAGTACAAAACATGTGCTTAAATGATTATACCATATAGTATATATTAACTGTTTATGACACACAGTCTCTGTAAAGAAAAAAAAACGTTACATAAAAACCTACATATGCAGAAAGAGCAGTGAGAGCTGAAGAGAACAGCAGGTGTGACTCAAGGCTGCCGAGAGAACAGAGTGGTATACAATAAGTGCCCTCTGTGTACTCACCCCTCACCCCACTGACACTTTATCAGCCGCCATGGCAGATCTCAGGCATTTCACCTGATGGACTCGGTGGCGAAAAGGGGCCCTGCCTGTGTATCAACGGGGCACAAGTGTCCGGCTAATTAGGCGCTCATGGGAAACCGGCCATTGATTTTCTGCCAGCGATGGCCCTCCCCTGGCGGAGCAAGAAAACATGGCTGTTTGTCTTTGTGCGGAAGCATTGCTCGCCACAGATAACGGTGATAAAAACAGGTCTCTCTTGACAGGAGCGCTAGAGAGAAGCCAAACAACACACACACACGCGCACACACACACACACACACACACACACACACACACACACACACACACATAGTTGCAAGCGCCCGTGGGAACCAATAAATAATGATGCTATTTTATCTATAGGATTCGAGTAAAGTAAATAAGTAAGCTGGGACTAGTTGTGAGAAAACTAAAGTTTTAGGCTGGGGGATGGAAATGAACTGAGTTGTCTGACTAAAAAAAACATATCTTTTCAAGCCAGTGAAATGCAAGATATTCCTCAGGATGAGCAGACTGAAATCCCTCTTGTGCTTGTTATTTCACACCCCTGTGGTTGCAACGGCAACCATGGCTGATGGCAGTATAAAAACAAAAATAAACAAACCTCACCCCCCCCCCCCCCCCCCCCCACATACACACACACACATACACATAACAACATAGATTTTCAGTGTACTAATGATCGGGCATTAGCCTACTAAAACTCATACTTACAGCCAGGATTTGGGATTGGGTTTGAAAATGACACCAGCCGTTTAGTTTTTTTTCTTGCAATACCAATAGGGAGGTTCTGTGTTATGCATAATATTTTATATGACATAGGACTTTAACCACTACTCTGTTGGCCTTGTTAACCCACAGCCCAGCCATGAAAACACTGGTTTTGTCATCATGGCTGACTGCATGCCAAGGAGCTGGGGATCCGGCCAAACACAGGTATAGTAACCAGGCTTTGGGTTGCAGGGGGACACCTGGCCACGGCTCACATGGGCATTGGTTCTGCCAGCAAACCAATCACCATCGGGGATGAACTCCCAATGCTGTTAGACAGGGTCACGGGTAGAGGTGGAAGAGGCAGGAGTGTGTTGAGCGAGGGGTGTTTTACACACAGCTACAACGGCAGCAGCAAGCAGGACCCCCCCCCACACACACACACACACACAAAAAAAACACATGAACCCTCTTTGTCTATGAGGGGTTGGAAGAGCACCGGCTCTTTATAAAAGGACGAGCTCCCCCGCATGCTATCTGTGCTGGACATGTCAGACGCATGCATGCTGATCCCTTCAACTAAGCCATGATACCATGAATGCCTTGCTTTCACTCTCCCAGGGGATGGATGTCTGCAGGTCTGAGCAGAGGGAGAAAAAAAAAATGGGCATGTGGGCTTACTCGTGAGTGGTGAAAGCTACCGTTTGCTAAAATAACATCGGAAACAGGATGATTAGCTGTATTAGAGATGAAGGAAATTTGAAGAGAAAAAATAATAGCAGGCTGCACCTGAAGGCAAAAAATAGCATGCTGGAGTGGAGCGGTGTCTCTATAGCGCTGCCTGCAATGCATGGGAAGACACAGACGTCCGTCTTTAAAATGCACGGCCATACATTGAGCGGTATATGGCCGTTTTAAACTGCCTTTAGTTTAAACGGTGACGCATTGTTTAGCACAGGCATCGTCTCTGCTGCTTAACTGATGGACGGCGGAAGCCATTCCGAGTCCGCCTTATAAAGCCTGCAGGATTCTCAGGCGCGGGAGGTAATTTTACATCTTAACAGAATCCAATTAAAAGCAGAGGCGTTTCAATTTAACGTCCGCTGGCATGTCGCCGCTGTGTCAGACCACAAATTAAATTGAAATCAGATTAAGGAGGGAACCCGTAGAAAAAAAATGTCCACTTTTTTTTTTGCATAACATGGATCATGCATTCCAGGAATGATAACTCTGTCATGCATACTGAAAGAAATAGTCTATCTTAGCCTCCATTACAGCTTTAATTCTCCCCTGTTCATTAATTCCGCACCAGATTACCTGAAGAGATACAACATGCCGTCAGCATAGAGTTTTAATTAAGTATTGGGGTATGTTGCGCCGAGTACCTTATGTGAAACTCCTGCCTTATAATGCTCTTGTTTTAATTACCTCAGAGTGCCCCCTCATTAACCCCTATGGAGATGTGCTCACTACTGCAGTGTGCATTACAAACACTGCACTCACAAATTGGGTTTTTATCCATATATTAAGAGTTATATTTGCAATGATACCGCTACAAACATTAGTAATGTGCTAGCCGGAGGTAGAATGGTTGGTTTGGTTACAATTCGAATTATTCTTCATGATATCTAATAAAGTTATTGAATTCTTATTATTATTCGTATTATTCGTATTCGTATTATTATTATTATTATTATTGTTATTATTGTTATTATTATTATTATTATTATTATTATTATTATTGTTATTATTATTGTTGGTGGTGGTGTAATTATATTGTTATAAGTAGTAGTAGTAGTAGTAGTAGTAGTAGTAGGCTAGTAGTAGTAGTAGTAGTGGTAGTAGTAGCAGTTGTGGTAGTAGTACTAGTTATTAGTTATAGTTATTATTCTAATTGTAATTATTATAATTATTGTTATTATTATTATTGTTATTATTATTATTGTTGTTGTTATTATTATTATTATTATTATTAGTAGTAGTAGTAGTAGTAGTAGTAGTAGTAGTAGTAGTAGTAGTAGTAGTAGTAGTATTGGTAGTAGTCTATTGTAGTTACCATAATAATCATCTAGAGAAAAACGTGCGCTTTTTGTATTGAAACAAAAAATTACAACATGCAGGACAATCATGCATGATGGTCTTTCATGAAGAGATAATCTTGGTCACAGTGGCCAAGGGCACTGTGACGACCCCTGGTGGGGTAAGCCACCATCACAAACCCAGTCTCCCTCAGCACAAAACCATCTGGCCACCACAACAACCACACAATGCTAACTCACCACGATGCTTGAAAATATCCTTCAATACTATTGTATGCAAAAAGCATAAAGAATATATGAACGTTTAAATGGCTATATTTTAATCAACACAATAATAAATATATTTATGGTGTGTAGTCTGTTTAATATATAGGCCCTATAGCGCCAAGTGCAATGGTGCAATGGTTAAGAAATGACTTTCATTATGAATTTACATTTATATTAATTTGAACGATTTCCTTTCATTGGAACAGTAAAGGCTTTCACGACGACAACAACAACAAAAACAACAGCAACAACAATGCAGACATTAACATATGGCATGCAAATGCAGGGGCCAAAATGCTCCCAGTGACACACTGCCTCGTGTGTCCGTGAACCCCTCACACATTCCGTCTCTCTTTGTGCCCGCATAGGATCTCCCTTCCGACACATTTTACTGCTTCCTAGCCCATCCGTCTTGACGTTTGTGGGTGGTCTGACAGCACGGAGGAGATCAGCTCGTCTCCATCGACCCGCTCCACATCTTTATCTTCTGATCTTTTTCTTTTCTTTCTTTTTTATCATATCTGAATTTCCCTGGCCCCAGTATGTGTATGCTTTCTACTCCTTAAGGAAGGAGTCTCTATTCAAACTATAGGCCCGGAAACACGGGGCTGCCGTCCACCCCAGCGCCTTCATGTGTTTTAATGGGATACATTAGCTTTAATGGCACTTAATTGTACAAAAAAAAGGAAATCCATAACCACACAAGGAGAAAAGTCAAGTATTTCCAAGCTCTTTAGAAGAACAATTTAGAGCAGACAAGTGCTTTTCAAACCTTGGATTGGATTCAGTCCGAAATGCCTGGCTGTTAGAAACGGCGCCCGCATTCATGAGGCTACAGTGCCACCATCTGGCCGTGGGAAATACAGCCACGCTTTGCACAGTGACAGCATGCAGTGTAAATCCCAGCCCTGCATTGAAATACAC
>JAOPHQ010003183.1:0-95000 GCA_030340625.1 Merluccius polli | reverse complement strand
TTTCTCCAGAGTTGGTAGTGGGCACTCTGCCATGCTGATAAGCCATCCCAATAGATGAAGGCTTTGTTGTCCTGGGAAATGAACCACAGCTTTACATTTTCAGGAGAGCATGCAAAATCTCTCCATTACCCAGGCAACAAATTACATAAATGTTCTGGGCAAATGGTAAATAAATGTTTGCTTTGTGGGAGATGGGAGAGCCTGATGCATACGTTAGGTATTCACAAGCATGCAAGTTAAACACAGATTCCAGTGTGCTTGTGTGCTCAAAGCCATCTCTGCAATCGTCTTTTGAGAGCACAAAAGAAGTAAGTGGGTGTTTCTTCCCTCGTGCATCTCTTCACGTGCACACTACGAGACACGGGTCAGGGTCAACCTGCTGTCAGGCTGCCGTTTGGAGAGGGGAACTCATGAGGCCAATGGCCAGAAGGAAAGACAATAAACGCTGCATCAGAAGCCCCATCGAGGAGGTCCTCTGCCCGCCTCGATGGGCCTGAAATCTCTCTTCACTTCTGGTTCTTTCCGTTTCTGGAAATCCTCAGGACAAAGCTGCTGGTAACTTTAGCCACTTGTGCTCGTTTATCTCAAGACTGCGTTGGCAAGTGAAGCTGTTGGTCCACTTGTTCTTCGAGTGTAATTCAGTTTTACAGCCAGTATATGATAAAGGGTCCTTTTCTTGATTAAAGCTGCCTAGGGGTGTGTATTTTTCATGGGGTTGTTAATTATTTGTCGGTGAGGAGCTAACTCAAGTTCAACTTGAATTAACCCATACTTGTATTGTGCTTTTATTGTGGTTGTACTTGTATTGTGGTTGTACTTCTATTGTGGTTGTACTAGGGGTCACCCAATTATCGTTCCGGCCAATTATTGCGGCCGTTATTTGTCATATTTACGATAATTGGTATTGGCATTTTCATACCGCTATTTTCATATATATCATTTTTTTCCCGTGATATGCGTTCATCCGACACTTGGCTTGGTTGGCGTGTAATAACTAATCAAAACAGCTCTTCATGAACAGTGGGTGAGAAGTGAGAAGAAGAACACAGTGATAATTCTGTGAATGACAGCTATAAGGTAAGAGAAGAGCACACAGACTCAAAGTAACACCCCATGTATTATCAAATAAAAAAAAGAAGGTTTTCTACCAAGTCATTCCATCTTGTCACCCCTATTTTACTCGCCTCTAGACTACGACTGTAATAAAGCATTCCAATATCTGTAACATGCGTCTCACTCATCGGGGGAGAAAGATGAGCGCAACTCACAACCAAACGTATTTGTGGTCGCAAACATATGCTTACTGGAGTTAAAAACTAATTCGGTAGCGTAGACTTCTCATTTCTCTACCCATCTTGCACCTCACACAGTTTTTGCTTTGTCAGCAAGCACACACGTAATGAAACGGCGAACCCCCTCCCCCCTTCTCTCTCGCAACTAGAAGGATAAACACAAGTCACATAGCACAAAAGATTATTTATTCGTAGTCGCCAAAATGCTACATGCTTGATCTAATACCATCATACCATCGCGTTGCTTCTGCTTGTCGCGCACACAAAAAGTGTTCACCATGTTGTGTGTACAACATGGTGAACACTTTTCAATACACTCCACTACTCCACTGAAATAGGAATAGTAAAGGCAGTGTGCAGCAAATGCAAGGCAAGTGTCGGCATGGGAGCAGCAACCTCAAAAAATACTAATACCTCAAATCTTTGGCCCCGTCCAAGGATTCATCACCCTGAACTGTACAATACAATACCAACCAAAATAGATGCCCAGCAGGTAACATCTCAGCACAAGTTCACTTCATATTTGTGTTATTTGTGTTGTATTTTTGTATTAAACATATGTTAATTTAAAGACATTTGTTTTTTGTTTACTGATAATTAATATCGACCCAAAATATCAGTCATTTGTTTCTGTGATGAGTAATAATCGCTAGCGGAATCGGCCTTGAAAAAAACATATCATTCGACCCCTAGGTTGTGCTAATGTTTTTAAGGTTTAAGTTGTTTAATAAGGAAAAGGCACTTTGATATGAAATAACATGTTATTTAAGAATTCAAGAAATTGTTTTCTGTATCCAATGTACCTTCGGAGATTGTGGCTGCACATTGCAGTCATATGTCGTAATACGGTATGTTGTTTCAACATAGGATGTAGCATTCTTGCAATGTTTCCATCGTGTCTACTGAACACTAAGTTGTCAATCGTTTGACAGTTAGGCCTAACCGTTTTGACAGTAAGTTGTGCTACCTTATGGTGATTAGATACTCAGTGTTTAGCGGAAGCCTTCGCTTCACACCTGCATTTTAAGCTGCCCAGTGCATTTTAATGCTGGCTCTGACCCTGGGTCTGGATGATGCAGTAATGCAGTTTAGCACCCCTCTCTTCCTTACTGCTGCATTAACAAGATTGATTGGCCTATCGTGTTAATCACTCTCCAGTGTGTTTTTTTGTGCTCTGGATGGTGGATGACACTAGACAGCCATTAGCAGGTCTGAGGCTGGTGTTGCTTATTAGGATCACGGCTTCTTCAATTAAGGACCTGCAAGTGTGCATCTCTGCTTCTTAGCTCAACACGACTAGACTATTTGAAGGTTGATAAAGAGAGGCAGAGAGAGGCAGATAAACGTTACATTATCTGAATGTAAGTTTGATACTTCTAGATCCCCAAGTAAAACATCTATTATCAGCTGCACTTTAAGGTTCATATATTTACAGGGAAATCATTGTTCACAACACATTCTTTTTTTGGTAATGGACTATAAGCGCTTTCTGTCACACCCATCAACTTAGTATGCACACTGCAGTGGCGTCTGCTGCTTGGTTCTGCCTGTCAGAGTCAATCTAAATCATTAAGGACATGATTGATATGGTTCTTAAGGATTTGTTATCATTCATTTGATATAAGTAGTTATTTATTTGACTCATTATAATTGAATGGCCATTGCAATCCCTGATATAAAAGTGGCATATGTGTGACTTATTCCAGCTGCAGCAAGATAAGCAGTATAAAGTGGTCCTGTATAGCAATCACTACAGAATTGGCATCAGTGTGTCACAGAATAATGAAGTGCTCCGTGGAGCATCGCTCTGGTGCCAGATGTATCTCTTGCACTGTGCCGGCAGTAGGCCAACGTGTCCGACTCGATCAAACGTAGCAGCTCTTAACATCAGTGTTTGTGAAAGTGTACTGCTGGTTGACCTTCAGACCAACAGCAGTTTGCAAATTATTTGTTTTTGTAGCTGCTGCACCAGTCAAGCCTAACATCTATGCTAGCATTGTAACTTAGTTCCTGATTTGTGTGATATGGGGCTGTAGTGACCTTACCAGTCGTGTGTTGTGTACACTTCACACAGACACTCAGACTCAGCAAATATGAAGGCACTCACAGTCTCAGGGGTTGTTGATAACTTGGGCTTGATTGTCATTTTCAATTCTGTGAAATGAGCTAGTTAATATTTTAAATGTATTATAGTTTTAATATGTTATCACAAAGGTTTGGTATAGGCCTAGTTGTGACTGGGACACATGGATGCACAAGAGATCTACCTCAGCCTAATTCAAAATCGTGGTTAAACTGTGTTCTGTTAAATACATCCTAGGTTTGACTCTATGGGTGTGTATTTGCTATTGTCTAGTATGGGGTTTGCTCATGTAATTAACCTTTCATTAGCTCCTTCTCCGAAGCACGTCTTCTCGTGCACCTCCATCATGTTTATCATAGTCATGATAACCAAGCACAATGTTTTCACATGGCAATAAGTCACACCCCCGTCAAGGTGCGTTCTCTATCAAGTGCAGTGCTCTGTTGTGCAGTCAACGTGTGATTTAGACGGCACATAAAAGTCAACATAACCAGTTTGGCCAGTTTTGCTGTTGACCTGGACGAGCACCACTGTAAAACTGAGCTCTATATCCAAAGCTGTTCATAGTTCATTATTTTGCACACTGCCATTGCCTGTGCTATGTGGGTGGGTCAACAAGCCAATGACAATGATGATAAAAGGAATGACGTAAATATATTATTTTATGAGTGTATTGTAGCAAAGCAGCTCATCCTATCACTTTTCCTGATCTAGAGAAGCCTCATGTCTTCTGAGTGAGAAAATATGAGATCATATCTATGAAATCAATTTGATCTCTGCCTTCTAGTACAGCATGGCGTCCAATCATCATCATCTGCTATGGTTTTTTTCAAACATAAGAAAAACCAACACTCTCTTATGGCTAGACTGTTGGAAAAACACTGCATTAACTGGGAGTCTACACTCGGTCCAGTTTATAGTTGTTTTTCGACGCTATTCTTGTTTCTTGTGCACAGTGTGATACTTAAGGTTGATTAAGGCGAGATTTAAGCACCATCTAAAGAGAAATACCGGACATTGGCAGTTTAGTCGTTCCCTAATGCCCGAGATGCCAAGATTAGCCACTCTTTGATCAATGAGCCTGCATGGGGAAAGTGTCAGGCCTTTGCCAATGCTAGCCCGGTTCACACTGCTATGGGTACACACATGGCCAGACCTCAATCTGTTGCACAGCTAGACATTGTTGTCATGTGGAGAGACATCCACTCAGTGTTTGGCACTGTGGTGCTAAAATCAAATTATATGCACCATAAATCTTTTGATTGCAGGACAATTATTATTCATCTTGTGTGTTTATGTTTTTTAACTCGATTACAGATTATGATGCCACAAAGTGCCATTCAGTGGTTGCAGCACATGTCTGAGGCTTTACAAGCCTGTGGACATTTCATTGTAAACTTGATTCTTTGTGACAGTTCAGTGTACCACATATAAATCACAATTCTGCATTGTGCATCCGTTTACTCATAGTAGAAGTTAGTACATTTGGCTCCATTGCCTCGGCCTGACAGAACGTTAATCACTGGCTATTTAAATACACCACTCTGAGTAGATGATGATGCATGGCATCCTGACTAGCTCTGGCATCGCTAAATCTGCCATGCAGCAGTGCATGCCTACAGCACTGTTAGTCATGCTGCCACCATGTACACTCAGGCCAGGCTGTGGACGGAAGGATTTATCAGCTCAACCGGCCAATGAATCAGATCAGTCTCCTGTCAATACTGATAAAGAGTGCTGATTGGACGGGCGCCAATTCGGTGTGAATGGACACCTAATCTAATGCGGCAGGGGCCTGAATTATGATCGACATATCTGCCCAGCTCCTGGGAGGGGTGGGGGGGTGGGGTGGGAGAGGGAGTCTACTGAGCAGCACAAGGAGCAGATGTGTGTTAACTAGACCTGGAAATGACACCATGTGACATGCCTCTCTCTCTCTCTCTCTCTCTCTCTCTCTCTCTCTCTCTCTCTCTCTCTCTCTCTTGAGCCCAGCTGGTTGCCATGGATTTATGATTAACCTTCTTTCAACAAGGTTCAAAAGTCATCCTGGCACTAACGTGGGGCCCTCAAGGGCTCTCTGAACGGTTCCATAGGTTGTTGTTGTTGTTTTTTTTCCCCCAGCCCTTGCTATCCAACGCTCAGTTTGAAATCGAATGTCCCCGTGGTGCAGGCTGGGATTGATTAGAACAGACTGCTGTGAGCTGCTAGACGAGGAGGTGGCTAAAGAAAAAGCAACACGAGTTTGAATCTCCTGAGAGCGTCCTATCAAATGGGATTATATGGAAGAGTCTGAGCTCAGCGATGTAATGGTCCATCGATGGCTCTTTTCTCCAGCCTGGCGTGTGTGTGCGTGTTTTATTGAATCAGGTTCTTAATAAGCACAATGTTTTCCTGGTGATTTTGTTTTTTTGGCTGTTCATACTCCTGTCTTAGGAAAGGGAGGGACTCGGAGGGTGTCTGATTTCTCCTCGTCTGGAAATCCTGTAAACCAGTCTCTGAAAATTTGGCTCTTTCAAATTATATTACCCATCTCCTGCAGTCACTTATTTCCACTATGTGCACCGTGGTGCGTGTGCATGTGCTGTGCACGTGCATGGACATAAATCGGCTGTGTGCATCCATCAGCCTCCACATTAGCAGCCACCCCCATGTCTCCCAGCTCTGTGCTGGTGCCCCCACAGGCTTTCCTGTGCCTGTTGTTTTAAAGAGAACCCCTCTGTGTCTGCTCTCAGCTCCCTGCCAAAGGAACCTATCACTCTTTCCTTTTTTTCCCCCCCTCTCCTTTCTTTTTCTCCCCGAGCCCCGTTCTGCCAGGAACTGAGTGCACCTGCAGCGCTAGCTCTCCCGGAGCTAATACTAATGAGGCTACGTCTGATCAAAGGCCTGATGAGGCTTTTAACCCACCTCCGAGACCCCCCGGGGGGGTTAAATATCATTTAACGCACTCCACAACGGTGTGTTAAATGTGTTTTCTCTGTCGCAAATAGCGTCACCACCGCACACGTAGCAGGGCTGATTGAGTTTAAACAGTTAGCCGTGGGCAGGCAGGCTTGACATGTTTGACTGGGTAAATATGCCATAGGCGGCTGCATGCTGCATGACCTTCACCCATTCAGCTAACATGGTGGACACGCGCAGTGTCCACACACATTTGGGTGCACACACAATTGGGTGCACACTCCTAACTGTTGGCTTGGCAAATCTAGTTAAAAGGCAGTTCATTAGATTAGAATTACATTATATCACCGTGTTTTCCTGAAATGATAGGATGGTTACTTTTAGCGGTGGGAATGTTTAGTATATTTTATTTAGGTATAACCTGGAATCTGCCATTTTCTGGCCATTGACCCGAGGCATCAAACGTCACAGTGACGCACACAGAGAACACAGTGACGTGATGACATTTGCTATACTGTGAACTCTCCATGAGCCAGTCGGAGGTCAGGGAAACGTTTTATAAATATGTTCTGCCTGACATTTAGGTGAGATAGTTTTCCACTGAGTGCGGGGAATCGGTGGGAAAAAGAGCAGCCTACTGATATCAGCCTTTACCAGATTGCAGTGAGGAGAAGTCCACTGTGTTTCTCTCCTGAATATTTCATTATGGCCATCAGCTCTGGCTGCAGGTTATTATTTTCCAACTGAGTTTTCCCCACATGCTGCGGGGAACAGCTGCGCTGACAGCCAGCCGGAAACACCTTCCCCACACGATACAACACAAACCCATCAGATCCATTTCACATTTACATTTTACATTCAGGGCATTTAGCAAATGCAGATCCTTTCTGGTGTACAGCATGGATAGCTAGGGTAAGATGCTTAGTAGGCTACTGAGATGTATGACCATACAATAAGTGTGTTTTTGTTTTGTTTTTTTGTTTTTTTTGGGGGGGGGGTAGGGAAGGTGGGAGGCTATGCAGAGTCCAGGTGAACTCTGAACAAATTAGTCATGAGTAGGGCTGTCAACGAATATTCAGAATTCAAATATATATTCGAATATTTTTTAAAAACAGACATTCAAAGGTGAAAATTAATATTCAAATGTGGAAAAACACACCCGCGCCAGCCGCGGTGCATTCTTTCTACTTTGCGAGTGGGCGTAAACTTCAATTAATGTTATATTTGTTTCAATCACTGAATGAAGCCTGCCATATTTGGGACAAGAGTCGGGATTGCTTGCGCAAAACTCTTGATCAGCACTCAGCTTTGTTTATTGCTGTTGTTTATTTAAACCAGTATGCGCAGAGAGAGTGAGGGGGAGCGAGAGAGAAAAAGAGATCGAGTGAGCGAGCGAAAGCGAGGTCTGCGGTCTTGGCCATTAGTTAATTTACTTATTTTTGTGTAAGTAATATGTTGCCAAATATGTTTAAACTTAAATAAACGACCTATACAAGTAGTTATGTCTCATTGTATTAGTTTGTCCTGTTATTGACGTAATGCTCGTCATTGACATAATGCGCAAATATAGATATTCGAATATATTTGAATATATGTGTTTTTTTTAGAGGGAATATTCAAATGTCATTTTTCAGCAATTTTGAGTCTCTTAGGGAAGATCCCCACCATGGCTCCATCTTCTTTTGGTTTTTTTTAAAGAAATAATCAAAATGCATGTGTTTTTTTAAATAAAATAAAGTTACTTCCAAGAGGAAATCTTGCCTGTTCACCACTAAGGGTGATGCCATTGGGAACTTCTGGGAAATGTATTCCCATGGCCCTTGTTGAAACTCCATCACTATTTGTTATTCATTCTTGGATACCAAGCTCACTGTGAATGATGTCTGTCTACTCAGTATTTTGTTCTCTTGGTAAATAAGTAGTTCAACTACAGATTCAATGTGTGAAAGTGCCTGTGTTGCCATGCGGAGCAGCAGCTGGCCCATGGGTTTGTCCTCATGAAGCTGAAATTGTCCCCGGGTTGTACTGCACCTCGGCATGTCTCTTTTCTCAGTCTTCCCGAGAGCGCTCTGTGGTAGCAGGGTGCTATCGCGTGGGAGTCGGATCGCATGTTTGCTTGGCACGCGCTTCACTGCCAGACACTGGCTTCTCAAAACAAGACCACGGAGCAATCGGCCCAGTCAGCTCCGCCGGCCTTCAGTCACCCCCCCTGTGAAAACAAAACGCTTCCTCCCCCAGTACCAGCAGACTGGAGACAACATCCCCTTGAAGGCATCTGCTTACAGTGACACAGAATCTGATGTCTCTCTCTCGCTCTCTCTCGCTCCCTCTCTTTCCTTTTTGCTGAGGCAGAGGAAGGGCCTTTGAAGGGACAGATTCATGGTGGGTAGCTGGTCTTTGTAGGATTATTGTGGTTATAACTTATTGTCATATCAGGATCTCAAATCTTGCCTTAACTTGAGCTTAAGGGTTTCATTAACCGTTAGCGCAAGCCAGACTTTGGACTTTATCAGACTGTTCTAGGGAACAAACAAATATAATGATCCCTCTATCTACATTGTCATCATATACAATATTATATTGTATATGATGACAATGTAGATAGAGGGAGATAGAAGGATATTCTTTGACGATATGTGTTATTTAACAATAATATATTATATTATTGTTAAATAACACATATCGTCAAAATATCGACTGTGGAATTTGGTCGGTAGCACTGTGGCGATATTTAATTTCATCAACAACGCCCTGTGGTGTTTGTGCTCGGCAGTGGATGTGGTGTTGCCTCCGCCTCCCTGCATTCCCGGAGACAGCAAAACAGGTTCTGTGTGCATCCTGTGTGCCGCTGCTACCCGAGACCTCAGCGTAGTCCTTTGAGCGAAGCGTCCCACCTGGCCTGAAAGTAACATCATCCACCAGCTAACTGCAGGGCAGTTGTTGGCTGTGGCGGGAACATTTGCCACATCAACAGTCACAAATCAATGTTCCAGTTGTTCCAGTGGCAGATACAGATTTCCATCTACCTGCCACAGTGACTGGGGGAAGGGGGGGGGACACCCTGCACTGTGTATTTCCCACTGAGTACCATAGCACCACTAGATAGTAGTACCACTAGATGCATTGGAAATCCTTGGGAAGAGGAATATCTAAGCTCTAGCTTTTAGGAACACCAAGATTAGTGTACCGCACGCATTGAATTGTCTGTCCAGTGTCTCTGTCCTCGTCGGCCACACTCCAAAGCACTAGGCACGGTAGGCTGCCATCCTCCGACTCCTCCTCAGACTCCAGCTTGCTATCACAAGGCTGCTCGTCTTCGTCTTGCATTCAGGATTTTATCAGGTTTTTGTTTTTTTCCTGTGGTCTCATCCACTCTCCGTCACGCTCCAGGGGCTGGCTAGGGAGATGTACACAGATGGTAGAGCAGGGAGTCTGAAGAGCGGGGAGAGCTGGATGAGAGAGAGAGAGGCACTCTTGACGCCTGTCTGACAAGCATGAAGCATGTCAAACAGAGCTGGTCCTGCACACACACGCACCCATGCACATACTCGCACTACACACACACACACACACACACACACACAGTCTAATTGATGAGTTGAGTTGAGTTGAAGCTTCACAATTAGATTCTAGTACAATTAATTAATTTCCCATCCGGAGGCTGCTCAGATCTGGTCATTGTTGCTCGATATCCTGTTACCAAAAGGCACAATGTGAGTGTACTGCAGGCCCGGCACCACGAGGGGTCTTAAGGGGGCATAGCCCTCTCAGTTGTATGTATTTGCCCCTTCTGTTTAGCGCTCTGCTAGTGCTATGTTCCTATGTGAGAGCTCTGATTAATAAATGTATTGTATGATTTTGAAACAGTAGCCTTATTTTATTTAATGAAAGACATTGTTCCCTCGCAAATTTTAACAGCCCCCTTAGTGACTTCCTCCGGGCCTAGTGTACTGTGTGGCTTATCAGAGGTATGAATCTGGCAGGCAAATGGTTTTGTGATTATGACAATCTATTCATTGGCCTATTTCACAAAAGATTTGTCATAGTGATTGGTAATAGTCCATTGTCCCATTTTTATTTATTTATAATGAAACATTATAAGATGCCTACATATGGATTGAGGATTGATGTTGTTTTTTTGTACAAATTCATTAATGATTCCAATTGAAGATGAGTGATCTCATTCAGGGTTATACCATTCTCATAATTTGGGGGAGGTAGTCCAGGTTTGCTTTGATATTTATAGCACAGGAATACAAGCCTGTGCGGTTGACTAACAATTACTTGCTAGTCTAGCAATTACTTGCTAGTCAACCGCAACTGCCATATTCCTCGCTTTTTATTAAGAATTTCCTTCTTTCCTTTATTTTCCTCTCGTTCTCAACCTTCCAATCCTCCCCATGACCTCTGTTTTCCCTCATTGGGCAGGCAGTGGGTTCTGCTGAAGTGGCAACTCATGACTCCAGAACTAGCTGGCCCACCAACCGGCAGGAAGGCCCTCTGACAGATTTAGCAGTGTTTGACAAAAACTGCGCAGTGTGACGGGCCCAGATAAGAAGTTAGCTTGGTGGGGTCTCACTGCTCACTGGTCATTAGTCCATTTTTTAATTCTTAATTCTTAAATTATATTCATGTTTCCCTGCAATGTGTGGTCACGAAAATAGTGGTCTAGTGGCTAGTTACTGCACTAGCAATAGGTCTATTGCCTCCTTATATTGGCAATTCTGTATTCTTTATTTAAGTAGTTGCTGATGTGGAAAGGCTTAACATCTATGAATAGGCCTATATATGACTGTTTGGGTTGTTATTATTTTGTTTGGTTTATTCTGTTTCTATTATATGTAGCCAATATGTATGACTTTAAATTCCTCTTGGGGCAACAATACAGATTATTTGACTTGTTGAGAACCATGGAGTATTGTTATTGCATATTTACTGATTGAGTTGGAATATTTGAATGTAGACCCAAGTGAGTACGAGGCAGCATTGTGTACTTTAATGCTTGTGGTAGTGAATAGTATTTAATGAAATGTTGCCTCCTTTGGAGAAGTGTGTTTGTGCTTGTCGATGGGTGTGCGTGGAGAGTGCAAATGATTGATCTCACTTGATGTAAAACGGATAAACAAGATTTACACACACACACACACACACAATGTGTGTGTGCATGTGTTAACTCACATTGATTCTTGTTGTCAAAGTAGTTTTAACTAGAACAGGCTGACCTTATAACTTTGATGGTGTGACACAACTTGCAGGTAAAAACCTGGCACTGATCAGTCAGTCAGTCACATCATCATTCTCATCAGCATTTCTCTGCGTCAGTGGTGTCAGAAGAAGAACTCATCAGCATCAATGGATAGGGCTCTACTTTCACAGTTAACTTATAATATTCAGAGAACAGTTGCCCCCCTGCATTTAACCTCTAAAAAAACATAAGAGGATTTAGTGCTTCACTTGCAAACTTTTCTAAACGGGGACTTAGTCTTCCTTAGATCGGGTACTTTCGTTTTTTAGCTGCTTAAAGCTGTATTATGTTAGAAGAAATGTAATCCTACAAAGCCTGAATAGGCCTAGTAGCTTCAATATTTGTATTTTTTTTTGTAAACACTGCTCATGGATTTGGAGATAATGCCGTGCAGCTTTCTGGTTCACGGCTAGAGGGAAAGATCTGGCCAAGATGCTCTCATGCCCGATCAAGCTTTTCCTGCATGTCCGGCTTTGCTTTGCTGTCCAGCAACACAGGCCTGTCAGTTATTTCCTGTGCAGCTGCAGTCCAGCTCCTCCCTTCAACATAATGAGCCTTTCTCCAGGGAACTAGCAGAGAGCATGAGAGACCTGGCTTGGGAGGTGAATTTGCTTATCGTGTGTGTGTGTGTGTGTGTGTGTTTTATAATGTGCACAGCGCTGTGCACATTATATAAATATACGTGCTGTGCTCGCAAATCTATTTTCTCGCAAGTCCATTAAACAAAAGGACTAACCTTATTACAATGGAGTTATGATGTCTTCATCGTCCACAACATTAATCTCAGTGCTCAAGGGAAGTCTTTTTGTGACACGCTGCCCGCTACATGTCAGGACTCCCCCCTGAGCAGACTGCTGAGAGCCATCCAGTGTGCCATGTGGTGAGTGGAGACTCACAACAGAAGGTGAACCTTAATTGCTTGGTTAGTGTGCCAGCGCTCCTCCCCAGCCTATATCTGATTATCCAAGCCCAGGACGCCTCTCTCATTACCAATGTTGTACGAGAGAGCCCCGGTCGCTGGCTCACCTCACCGCTTTAGCCAGTGCTTTGATACTGCGGCGGGGACGTTTCTCCGCTCGTCTTTGTGCCGAATGGACCACTGCCGGCCTGCGGTTTCCCTCCTTATCTGGCAGGTGTGTGTGTGTGTGTGTGTGTGTGTGTGTGTGTGTGTGTGTGGCCAAACCATTCCGTTCCCTTCAGCTTGGTCTGGCCTCAAGGCCAAGCCATCTCCCCTTCCATCACAAAAACACCAGATAATACCCACTGCCAAGCGCACACACACCATGATCAAGGGCAGACCGTTTTAGGGGATTTTTGGAAAAATGATGGGAGACAGACAGAGGTGATGCTGAAGTATTCAACACACTCTCACACAGACTTCCTTCCTTTAAGTGTTACTCCAGTGAAGCAAAGCAGATTGTTTAACAGAGGGAGAGAGGAGTGTGAGGATGTCCTAGACATACACAAGACACAATTCCCCACTGACCTGTGTGTGTGTGTGTGTGTGTGTGTGTGTGTGTGTGTGTGTGTGTGTGTGTGTGTGTGTGTGTGTGTGTGTGTGTGTGTGTGTGTGTGTGTGTGTGTGTGTGTGTGTGTGTGTGCGCGCGCACAATTCTCCACTGGCACACAGACCCCCCCTCATTGTTTCTGTCTGGTAACACGCACACCAACCTCAGCCTCCCTATGGATAGCTTTCGACAGTGAGAGATGTCCGCCCTTTTATGTGGGTCAGGCATTGATTTAATTGTTCACCCTGGAGTATCTCTGTGTGGGTGTGTTGTTAATCTGACTTTGTTATTTTATCCTTGAGGTGTTGATTGCATGTTCACTGTATGATGATGCCATGTATGCTTGCTCATGTGATTTTAAGATGTATTATGTGTAAATCCTTTCTGGAAACCTACTCATACACTTTGCTTTTGTTTTTCTAATCACAGATATCAGCGAGAAGAGTGAGCTGAAGACTTTCTTCGAGAGTAACTGTTCTCAGATTTATTTTATCTTCTATGAAAATTTCATTACACTGGAATGCAACTTAAAGCAAAAAGGTGAGGACCGTGGCAGGTTAGCTCGCTTACTAATCTTCCTAACAAATACTTCTTGGTCACCATCATTGGCTTTGGTAACAATAGCACTAGCAATATCACATTTACAAACGTTTCAAGTTCCCAACAGCCAGACTGCGGTCACTATCACAACACTGGTCTCATGGGATGTTAAGCGCTGCAGGCCAGTGGGCTAAACATAAATGGAAACTGCTCTGTGCCTGTTTTGT
Organism: Merluccius polli; assembly: GCA_030340625.1. NCBI lineage: Eukaryota > Metazoa > Chordata > Actinopteri > Gadiformes > Merlucciidae > Merluccius > Merluccius polli. The sequence continues at coordinate 81,207 of JAOPHQ010003183.1, read as the reverse complement.
TTTAACAACCAGGGAACTGATGTGGGGCCCTCTGTTAAAATAACGAGTGGGGAAGCCCCAGGTTTTATAGACTTCATTATCAAACTGGTATATAAGCCACCGCAGGCTATAGATGTACTGTGGGGACATTTTTTTCTCATTCTTTTATTCTATAAAATCCTTTCACTTGGCTCATATTGAGTAATGTTTTGATAGTCATAATATAGCTATTTAGGCTACATGAGATGTGACTAATGTTCCAATAAAGCAAATGTGACGAGGTCATGAGCAAATGGACAATTATGAAGGCATTTCATAATTATTTGTCAGCGCCAACACTCTCGACTTTGAGTTTGAATGACACACAATTGATATATCATCATAGAGGTCATCACTTTGTGTTAAATTAATTAGAATGGAAATGGATGTACACAATGTGGCGATGCAAGTAATTCATTGGGGTATAGAGGTTGGAAAATGAGGATGCTGTTTTTGTCATGTTGGGAGTATTTACACACACACACACACTCATACATAGTTGATAAGTACAATTAGTCAGATAAGCGATTTACTCCTCAATATACCTTGACACAAACACGGTCAGTGTGTGCACTTCAACATTTCTTTATGTCGTTAACCACTTTTCTTCTCTTTCAGGGAACAAATCTCAAAGGGAAGAGCTGGACTCTATCCTCTTTATTTTTGAAGTAAGTCCATTTATTGATTTATTTATTTATGTTCAGACATGACAGTTGCCGTGGCCTCAACCTGTTTACTGAGCTGATGGGAGGGGCTACCGTTTCCATGACACCCCATGTACAAGTCAGGCAACGTACTGAAATTACCTCAAATAGCTTACTAACCAATTGGTGGTTGAATTAAGGAGAGAGAAAACAATTTCCTCTAATGGACTGTTTTCCATCCGTTCAGAGGTCTTGTGGTTGTTTATATAGTTATATTTCACAATATGCTTGCCATTCCCAGGTGTTTATATAAAGTTTGTTTGTGTGTGTGAGCAACGTATGGTTGGTCTCACCTCCAGGCCTGCTGTCTGCTGGAGGTTAAAGTCCTCCCCTCCCCTCCCCTAGCTTGTTTTCCCACCTGACTGCAAGGGAGTCTCCCGTTTCCAATACAAACAGCCCGCTCTCCAGTTACATTTACCCAGGGCGGGGCCTTGGAGGATGATCGGAGGAAAGACCGCAGTTCTTTTCACACTGAGTGAGGCAGAGCAGTCGGTATGGGGAAAATTCCTCAAACCCCGGTCCATAAAGGGTCTTCTCTTCCCAGGGCTGGACAGAGGAAGATGATCACGGGGGTCTCGGGGTATTGCAGAGCCCGCTCACCTGTCTGTCTGTCTGTCTGTCAGACTGTCTCCCTGTGGAGTCAATGCTGTGTTAAAACAGTGCCTGGCTGCGTGCCATTATTAGCAGTGATTTTAATGGACCAGTTATGTAGCCCTAATGCATTCTGGCTCTGTTTTTTTTTCTTACATTATTACATTAGGATTCTATGAGTTACAGTGCTATAAGGGCACTATGTACTCTATGTGCCAATGCCAAGTAGTTGTAGTTTGCCTGATACACAATGTAAGCATGGACTTTTAAGATTTAATCTCTTGCACCAAGTTGTTTGACATTGTTCCGTATTGCCCTTGGGGAAGCCAGTGAAAGACATTATACATGGTCCTGTGTGTTTTCTTGTGGTGTGTGTGGAGCCTTAATACTTTTGGCTTCTCAGCCTTCCCATGAACATCAAAAACCGCTCTCCTGCAGCCTCTATGCCATCCTCCATACAAGGTGCCCACTATCAAACCTATGAAGTATAAAGTCCAGATTCACTTGTCTCCCACGCATTTGGCGGGTTCATGTTTTCAAAAGGAAAACCATTATTGAAGGCGGCTTAGCCCTGACACGTGCCTTTGTGGCCATGTCCCGTGACGCGGCCGCTTTACACTGTGGCGAGGAGATAAGCTCACGCCGTGCGGCGGGTACAGGACAGATAGACGGTCTGCTCTGATCCTCGCTGCTGGTGACATTCTGTCAAGACGCCACGTTAGATTAGACACGCTGGATCACCACCACCACCCGGTTGTGGGTAAACGATTTTCATGCATTCTTTGTACGTGTACAATTACACGTGCCCGCAGGAATGTCCGATGTACACCAAGGGTGGTTTGTGGAGAAAGTTATGTTATGTAATGCTGGATTAATACAGATACCATGGCTGCTATTTGCTGATTCACTTTAACTTGCCGGCAACTTTGATGCCCCATGTTCCCACGACGACGCTTTGCCAATCTAAACCATGAGCGCCAGTCTGTGTTCCAAGAGTCTGTGTTGTAAAGGTTGTAAATAGAGACTGACGCCCCCGCAGGAAGTGATCCGGTTGAATGCGCCGTGCTTTCCGACACACCTCGGCACCGTATGACCGTAGTCTGAGAACTTCCTCCTCCCTATCACCCTTAGCCTCAACATATGGAAAATATGGGGGTATGTTCTCGTATTCTTCTCTAAAGGTTATGAGAGGTAGTAGGAGTCATCGTCGTGTCTGCATCGTCTTGGTTACCGCGTCTCCTTGTTTGTGTGACATGGAGGTCTCTCTATAAGTGCTTTGGGAGTTTTTCCCCCTCGCCCCATGGGGATAATGTTACCATCATAATGCGACATGTGACCTCCTTATTTCTATGGGTTGCTGTGAGGGGAACATCCCACCCACTGACTCCCTACTACCTCAGTAGTAGTAGTAGTAGTAGGGGGGTTAATCTTTTGTTCCTCCCCCTAAACGGTGGTGTGTTGTGGTGTCCCCGCCCCCCACCTCATCTCGAATCCATGCTCTCTTTGTGTCTGGTACCACGGAGGCACCCGTAGCATCGGCTGGTGACGCTGCACTAGGGAGAGGGCTGCTGCATGTGTCTCTGGAAGAATGCAACGACAGTGCAACTCGCCGCCGCTTGGAGCTGTCTTTGTTGCATCTTTGTTTCCAGTGTTAGTTCTCACACACACACACACGCACACACACACACACACACACACACGTGGAGTAGCTTGTTTTTAATGTCTGTGTTGTATTTTTCTGCTTTTAGATTATATTGTTTTGTGGCTGTGAGACCTACGAGCAGTTGACTCTCACTCACTGACCCAAATACTAGGCTTATGAGGCCCTATTGTTTTATCATAGAGATTACAACTCATCTGATCACATTGTTTTTTCACTCAGTTACGTGATGAACTTAGCCACTATTAACACGTGCAAAGCCCATAGGCTGTGATGAACACCGATCAGGAGTTCAGGAGAACAACTGTGTGAATTGCCATCTTTATAGTATATTCATTTTGTACCTGATCTTTTGTTTATTTACTTGACGTGTTTGTCTTTTTTACCACAATGGAATGAGGGGGAAATTTGGGGGAAATTTGCATTGTTACCTTAACTGTCATGCTACTGCTGCTTTGGCTCTTTTATCTAAAGATAGCTCATGAAAGGGTTCCTTGCATACGTGAGGCTTTTCAGCACCACTCAAAGGCACACCTCACCCCAACCAGTGACTATGAATAATATATGGCTGTCGCTCTTCAGTCCCTACGTCAAATTGATGTCAAGGCACGTTATAATTAACCCTGTGTAACTGCACCCCCATTACCATTGCAAATTGGGGTAGATTAATGTGGAGCAAACGGCTTTCACTTTAATTGTTTGGGAGTGTGTGTGTGATATTTTGAGGACGGAAAAACTTGCTTAATATAGATTGCTGTCATTTGTCTTCCAAGACCATGCTAAACTCCTCAATCAGCTGACTCTGGGCCCTGGACTGGGTGGAGGCCTCCCTCCCTAATTTTCACAGACAACATTTTAGTCTCTTGTGGCCGCTTGGCTCCCAGCTCCGTCTGCAGACGTCGAGGGACAGATGACGAGAGAGGTTACAGGTCCGTAGCTCTGTGACCCTGTGTGTCCATGTCGGCTTGCTTCCCCAGAGACTCTTGTCTCGCTCCAGGATGTGACCTCACTGTGACCTTCGCCCCTTATCAGCACAACCTGACTCAACATTTTGAATTCCAGCGCAGTCCAGTCATCAAGAAATCTGGTGTATATTTGTATTCACCCGAGTCCTGTTTCATTATCATGATATAAGTCGTACAGACTGATTGCGAGCAGAACCTTGTGAATTGGTTCTTTTTTGCTGAGTGTGATTGGTTAAGCAGACTGTTGCAATCCAAGCTGCAATAAAATAAAGTGAGGCATTGAGTGAAAGAACGTCAGACTGGTCTAGACTGTGTGAAGGAGGTCTCAACCAGAGTGTGTACACAAAACAAAGGGCTCTTAAAATGTATTCTCTGCGTGATATCTGACATCTGTAATGCTCCGAGGGCCGGGTTTGTTGTTAGTGTTGTTTCTTTGAACACAGTGTTGGCCTATTACAATCTAAACAATGAAAAGCCATCGTGCATCTGAGCAACTGTGTTTTCCCCAACACAAACAGTACAATTTGTGGCAGGTCCCCTCCACTTTGAGGGTCAGCTCCTTTTGTTAGGAGGAGGCCAGTGTCCTGGTGAAAACTCTAGGATGTGGTTAAGTCAGATAAAGACTAATAATGACAGTGAGACATTACTTAGCCCACATTATTATGTACACCATGCACCAGCCAGGATCCTCCATGGCAGGCAGGCGATTGGCTATGATAGATGTGTGACAGTGACCGCCTCCCTATGCAAATAGCCCAAGTAGGTCATGAATAATAGAACGCCAACCTGTATCATGGCCAGCCATCAGCTATCTCGTCTCTGGCTCTTTGTTTGGCTTCTCCCTTGGCTAATGGCCTGAGACACCTCCCACCCAGACCCCTGACTCACCTTCCCATGGCGCGTACTTCCTGGTGACAGTGACTGAAGCCTCCCTCCTAATGGAAGTATACAGCCTCCATATTCCATATTTCATATGCAATCAAATTGATTGATTGTGTATGTATGTATGTATATATATATATATATATATATATATATATATATATATATATATATATATATATATATATATATATATATATAACATAATGTGTGGCTAATGATTTAAAGTCAGTGCAGCTCCTTCCCCTGTCTGAAACCAGTCATGGTCTAAGGCTACTCCTATTTCCTCACCCTTATGGCTAGGTTTGTGGCTACTCTTGCAACTCTTGTTGGATGGATGAGCAACCTGGTTGCAGCCCTGCGTTGTTACTTTGCACTCTGCTGCCACCTGCTGGCCGCAAAGGAAAAGTAGACATTTCTTTATTAACTCAATCAAGGCACTGTTATGGTTGTTTGTAGCTTATTGCTATAGCCTGTTAGGATTTTTTTTTTTTGTCTTAGCTTTTTAATTTGAGGGAACAAGGGAGCTGTGCTGCCAGGCCTGGTCAGATGGTTTGTCACATCCATGCTAGCAAAGTAATTTGGTTATTATGTAAATAAGTGCACCTATTTTGGGCACACAGAGCCATTATATGACATGAATAGTTTGTATCTATTCATAGTCCTTAAACTCTTATAGAGGCTAAAATCATAGTTTCCGTTCAGCTCACTTGATACACTTAGATGTACTTGAAACATTTGTAATACAATTGCTAGCCCAGCAGTGTGCAGATGTTCAAACTTTACATTGTAATTTAATCTGAGACATGGTTCACAACATTGAACACACACGGTTGTTACCATGATCATTTTGTGCTTTTCTACACGTCAACTTTCTTTACATGCAATACAAAATAAATGCCATGCTAGACTATCATTACTCCGTGTTTCATATCTTAATATGGCCTAAGTCTCCAAGCTTTGTCTCATCGCTTGTACACACCAAGCTCATCCCCGTGGCTCCATCTCAAACTCCAACACACCACGCTGGCTATACAAGTTTCCCTAGAGCGCCTGTACTGTGCACCACCAGCTGCATTTTGAAGGGGAGGGGGCGGGGGGGGGCGGGGAAGAAAAAAAGCCCTCTTGCGGACCCCCTCTGGAGAGGAGCGTATTCTGCGCCATGTCCAGGCGGTGCGGCCTGAAATCTAAGCACGGATCATGTAAATGCGGTGAGGCCCATGAGCGCGCCACAGTAATGCCTCCATCTCTATGCCGGGAGTACTGCTCCAGATTACAGCAGCCTCCAGCACGCCTGCTCACACACACACACACACACACACACACACACACACACACACACACACACACACACACACACACACACACACACACACACACACACATACACAACATTGGACTCACGTCAGCCGGTAAATTCCCCCTTTGTCGCAGTGGCCGTTGCTTCCCCGCGGGGGGCCTCCCTGAGCCAGCTTCCCCTGCTCATTCACAGCCCTCCCCACCCCTGGGCTGTGTGAGGAGAGCGAGAGAATATGTTATTGTGTGTGTAACGACACACACACACACACGTATACGTACACATGCAGACACACACAGGCAGACATACAGGGATAAGGCTTAGGCAGGCTTCCCTGCTGTGTCTCCACCAAGAATAACGGATCTGCTTCTCCAAGAATAGAGAGGGAGAGTGAGAAAGAGAGAGAGACAGAGAGAGAGAGAGAGAGAGGGTACACGATGCAGACTGTAAGTGGAGGTGAGATAATCCCAGGCGGGGATCAATATCGAGGTGCACCAGCACGCCTGCACACGTGTGTTATCACGTCCTCTGGATCACAGAAGAGACAACAGGGACAGGCAGACACCCTCCACCCATCCACCCCTTTGTCCCCGCAGTTGGGGAGAGAGAGAGAGAGAACTCATAGCGGTGTGAATGCCCTTTCCCTATTCTCCATTAAAATAAAATATATAATAACGATCATAAACTAATATCATAATATAGGTTTAATTTATCAATACAATTATCAAGGGACAGTGGTTAAATGGAAATTAAATAACTGAACAGGAATTTAAGCCTGAAGGTCAAAACATTTCGAAAACCGCTGCGTCCTCTTACCATGGCTTTGAGGACATGCAACTCTATCCCGTCTTTCTCTGGCTCTCTCTATCTCTCCCTCTTCTTGCTTACCCTCCCAAGCTCTCAAACGCCTTTGGTGGCCAGATCTCATTCCTTCAAGCGGTCCAGCAATCATCTCAACCACAGTCCATGATTTTTGCTCTCTCTCTCTCTCTCTCTCTCTCTCTCTCTCTCTCTCTCTCTCTCTCTCTTCCCCTCTCAGTGAGTGAGGCCTTGGTAGTTGTTAGCCATCTGACAGCAGAGGGTCTCTGGCTGGGGTAATTTTAATCAGCGCCGCTGACACACACAGCGGCTACCTAGAGCAGGGGAAGGACGGGCTTGACCTCTCGCCTTTGCAATCACAAAGTCTCATTAGGTCGATGATTACGGCACCGCTGAGTGGCGAGCCAAATGGGGCATCAACTGCTCGGAAAAAGGAGAAGAAGAAGAAGAACGAGAAAATAGACCATTAACCGCCCACGTTCGTGCACAGCAACAACCACTCATCGCATCGCCACAGTATTGACACACACACACACATAGCATAGCATTACACCTACGCCATCCGTCCTGGCCCCCACCCTCATCCCCCTCCTTCATCCTTCTCTCATCTCTCCAGAGGAACTTGTTCCTAGCTTAACAGCAGCACGCTGCTGAGAGGCCCAGGGGCCACTCTAATTGAGTTGGGAAGCATTAGTTTGACCACGCGATGACATTTATCACCGATGTCCCCCTGATGACGAGGCCGGCCAGTCTATGTCGTGCAGGTTATCGTCTACTCGCTGCTCATTCCTCCATTAGGATTGATCTTTTACTAGTGAGGATCTATTGATCATCATCATTATTATGGTCCCACAGGATTTCTCTAGCCGTGTTGTGTCCACAGTTGGAATGGGAGCGAAGGCTAGGGTTACATTTCTTGTCTGACTCAACAGAGCTTTATTGAAGCACTGAGAAGCATGATCTCTATGCTACACTGATGTATTAAATGTTGTTTTTTCACATGTGCACAGTAGGGCTGAACAATAAATCGAAATATAATCCAAATCGCAGGAACTGCAATTTTTCAGTTCAGGGCATCTATGCAATAGATGCCCTGCCCTACCCCTACACACCCTGCCCTACACATTATTTTCTCCAGATGTAAGAAATTATGTTTGTTTGTCAGTGAAAATGAAAATTGTGATGCAGAAATGATCATTCCCACTAATAGTGAATCATGTCTCAATCGCAATATCTTTTTTTTTACCATATCGTTCAGCCCTAATGCACGGCAAGCCTAATTTTTCTAACTTGTTTCTTTTCTTTGGACAGAAAATTCTACAACTTCTACCAGAGAAGATCTACAGCCGATGGCAGTTCCACAGTATAGGTGTGTATGATGACAATATTCCCAGCATTGAATCGTAATAAATGAACCTCGTAGTTAGCTTATCGTTGCAGGACAGTTGTACATTAAGATCAGAACAGAGCCCTTTGCTACTTCCCTTATATAAGCATAACCTCTTATTATAAATTGCAAGCAAAGAAACAGGAAGAAAAAAAAAGCGGCCAAGCCTAACCCATTCTTAGTAAGGAGAAAATAATTAGTCTTGGAGTGGGGTGTAGATGAAAAATGCAAATGAAAACTTAATTTGAAATGCAAATAAGTAATCAAATTATGCTGGCACGGTTGCAGCGCCACGCAGGCCGGAAGACCCTTCGCAAGCAGTGATAACCTCAATTAGAACAGCTCTGTTTGACAGACATTTTGCAGCTAAATGGTCCTTGTTTGGGTGGATGTTATCCACTGATCCTCACCCCGGGTTCGTGACTGCAGATATAGAGGCTTACTACCTCCTCAAAAAAAAACGGGGAAAAAAAGAAAGGGTCACGAATACACTGACACCTTTTTCACCTGTGCCTCACTTCTCGAGTCGGGGGGTGGCGCTCGCTCCGAGTTCCTCTTCACTCTTCACTTTTTCCTCGAGCCCCGCACACAATTTCCGACACAGACGGTCGGGTTCAGAGGGAGAGATGGTTGTTCTTAATACTCAGCATGGTGAGGCTTGTGCGGGTTTGAAGTGAACTCCAAAGTCAACTCTTCCTCTCCAATGTGCCACTTAGAACGACACAGAGCGCCAGGACGCCGCCATTTAGCGCAGACCATTACCGGCCGAGGACTTTTTTTTTTTTTCAGCGCAGTGTTTTTCGTCTACCTGCCTATTTCTTCTAATCTGTTTTGCCTGAGCCCCGGACTCACGAAGCAATTTATTTTTCCCCCTTTCATTTAAACAACGCGGATAACGTCATTGATTTACCCTGATGAGAAGGGGACCGATTCCTCTACCTCCATCCACCTTCGCACACGCACACACACACACACACAATTTGGCAATAATCAAGCACATGTCTTTTTGATTGCAGCGGAAGCCGATTAGCTTCATAAATGCGTCCAATTGATTTCTATTTCCATCAGGAAAACAAGCAGCACTCCCACCCACCCTACCACTGTCATACACACACACACCGTTTCACAATTATTCCCCTGTTGATGTATGTGTATTGTGTTCAGGAATGTAAAATACACCCAAAATGTTCAACAATTGTAGCTTCTGTAAAATCCTGCATAATGCAGGATTAGCCATGTAAAATGCCTTTAACAACAAAATTCAACAAAATACAATGTGTTTGTACATTATATTGTTATTTTTTTCCACCCAGGTTCTATTCTGAAAAAGCTTTTGCACACTGGAAACTCATTTAAGGTAAGTCATCAACCCTGTCTACCGTAGAACTTCCCTTTTTGTTGTTGTAAATCCACATTAATGGGTCACAACGTGATTCCATAGGATGTGATAGTCATAGTTTCCCCCTCTCTGTCCAGATCCGCTGCGAGGGGATCCGTCTCTTCCTGCTATGGCTGCAGGCGTTGAGGGACAACTGTGCCGAGGAGCAGCTGCTGGTGTTCGCCTGCCTGGTGCCCGGCTTCCCCGCCGTGCCCTCCACCAGGGGACCCTGCACCCTGGACACCATCATCTACAACCCCTTCTCCAGCCCCCCTGACGGTCAGACAGGCAACCCTCTCTATCCTCAACCTATTTATATAGCACCTTTCATACAAACATGCAGACCAAAGTGCTTCACATAGCAAAACTAAAACACAGACAAAACAAAAAATAAAACATTTACATTGGCGAAATTACAACAATAAATCAATACAATAAAATAAAGACCAGGGATAAAAATATTGTAAAAACCAATGATTAGAACCTAAAAACTAAGGTTTTAACAGTACTCCAAACGAAAAGCCAGATAGGTCTTTAATTTTCTTTTAACAATACAGAGAGAGAGGCTTGCCATTCTAATATTCAGAGGCAGTGAGTTTCACAGTTTAGGGCCTTAGAAACAGAAGGCACTCTCACCAGTGCTTTTATGGGACACATAAGGAACATGTAAAAGAAAAATGGTGGAGGACTTTATTGATAAATAAAATGAAGGAAAATCTGTGATGTAGGGAGGATCAATGTAATTTAAAGCTTTATAAACAAGTAAAATAACTTTAAAATCAATTCTAAAAGAAACAGGTAGCCAGTGCATCCTATCCATATTGTCTAGGATGTTATTTTTCAGAGTTCGATGCTGGAATTATGTTTTGTTCCCGGACTCTAAGGCTGCATTACAGTCAAATCTATGTTGAGTCGGGACAGTCTTGGGACAGTTATAGCTGACAGATAAGAACGATGAGTCCTTCTGTGTGCTTGGTCATCATATCTATTGATTCTTTCTATATTTCAGATCCGCAGCAAAATTTGATGTCGATGATGAAAAAGCTAATATGCTCTAAATGTAGTTGTGGACATCGGTAACATTGTGGATGTCACAGTCACAAATATTGGATTCTGTCACTAGGTCTCAGCTATACTTATACGTGTATGTCTTAACATGACTTATTAGCCAAGGAAAGTGCAACCAAAAAATAAATCGGGTTTGGATGAGTGATTAATTTATGATGTCTGTGTGTGAGCAGCCAAGGTGGTGCCTGAGGAGATCACCCCATTGGTCCCTGCTGTAGCTGGGGAGAAGGTGGCAGACGACCAGACCTGCAACATCCTCCAGACACTACTCAAGTTCATGGTTACGCAGGTGAAGCCACGCGGCAACAATAAGCCTCAAAAGCGTGAAAAAAAATGTTATTGTTTTTTTCTACTACACATTGTCATTTTTTCCTAAATCTGGAGTTTTGCCAGTCAGGTATTGTCAGATGCAGCTGGCAACATATTCTTTCCATAGAAAGTGACCTTGTCTGGATGTTTGTGGTGATGACTGTCTTCCAGGCTTCCAGCTTGGAATGGAAGAACAAAGAAACCCAGGACACAGGCTTCAGGTTTCTCTTCAGCCTGTTCAAGAAGTACTACCTTCCACACCTCTTCCCCTCTTTCACCAAGCTCACCAACCTCTACAAGCCTCTTTTGGGTAAGGCTCAGAGAGGTCTCTGGGGCGTTTTCAGTGAGCCTTGTTGTATGATTGTACATTTGCGTGGAACGTGGTTTAGAATCAAGAGTATCAGTATGTTTTCTCGTGAGTACATATTGAACTGAATGTCATCCAGGCAAAACTGTTCAGCAATGTGATATAAAATAGTCACAGTAGCTTTTAGTAATAACATGAATTATTAATAACTCTAATGTACAGCGAGCTGGTCATTATTGCAAAATAAACCCGTCGCTGTACATTATTACAGAGCTACTTACTAAATAAATCAATAATTTGACACAAAGTATAACAACAACAAAATATTTGATTGATTTAAAAATGATTTTATTGCTTCCGCAAAAAAAATAGTCTGAGATTCTACGGTTGGAAATAATGTCCATAGCAACGGTCTGTTATTCATAGCAGTGGTCTGCGACAACTGTAGAATGCCGTAATTGACCAATCAGAACCGAGTATTCAACAAAGCCATGTAATAATTAGTTATATTCATCCTCCAGATCTGCCATGACGTGAATAAAAGTTACTTGCCTTTTTGTGATCTGTGTTATTGTACAATTAAATAAATAACTTCCTCCTGTGGTTTCTTCTATGACACTTTCTTTTCCCTATCTCTCTTTCTCCATATTTCTTCCTTTTCTAACTTTCCCTCCATCACCCTCCCCCTCCTTCTCTCTCTCCCTTCCCTCTCTCTGTAGACCTCCCCCACCACAGACCAAAGCCCCTGTACGTGCCGGTGACCCGGAACAACGAGAGCACCTTCTGCACCCGGGACCAGTACCTGGCGCCCCGCGTTGCCTTCATCACCTGGCTGGTCACCTTCTTCCTGGAGAAGAAGTACGTCAGCTCCGCGGCCACCGTGCCAAGCGCCAAGAACGGCACCGAGGTCATTCCCAAACTCATCCAGGTAAACAGGGCCCATGGGCATGTACCACAGGGCTGCTACAGTTTTAGACAAGTGCAACATAAATTCCAGTTGACCTGATCTTCATATCCACATTTTTCAGATTTGTCAGATAGAGGATAGATATTATAAGTTTATTTTTATCATTAGTGTGTATAAATGTAATTTATACAATGTAATTTAAATATTTATATATATATATATATATATATATATAATTATTTTTTTTTAATTATTATTATTATTATTATTATTAGATATAATTGATATTATTGAATTGATGTTTTTGCCCATATAATCTTGTTATCAAGTAGCAGAATGGATCTTGTGCCATGTGCTCATGAGTAACAGCATGTGCTTGTCTGTGTCTGTGTAACTACAAATACTCTCGCAGCAGTGAGTGTCTTCTAAACTCTCTGCTCCTCTGCACCCAGACTGTGACTGTGGGCAGTAGCAGCCAGGAGAAGGAGCGGGACAAGGAGAAGGGGGCCGGGGCAGGCGGGGGAGGAGGAGAGGGGGAGCCCAACGGCCCCGCGGGTGAATCGGAGAAGAGCCACTCCAACAGCAGCACTCTGTCCGACCGGCGGGCCAGCGACTCCAGCCTGTGTAGCATCGAGGAGGAGCAGCGCTACGTGTACGAGATGGTGCACGCCATCCTGCTCTCCACCCGCGACAACGTCAACTTTGTCAACGAGGTCTTTCACCAGGTAGTCGGGGTTTATACAACTAAAGATCCCGAATATCAGTCATTATATAGACAATATATAGCAACAAAGAATAAAAACTGTATTTATTCATTTATGTATTTATTTATTTATTTTTATGTTAAGGTTCTATTTTACTTTTATTATATGTTTATTTCTTTCATTTGATGTTATATTTACTATGTTTTTATTATTATGGCTAGGCTGGATAGTTGCTGGAGTGTAAGTTGGGCAGTGTCTCCCTCTAGTGGGTAGTTGGGAGCATGATAACCTGTTATTTTAGAAGTATACAACTCACGTACTTGTGTGCTAATTTTAGTAAAACTCATAAGCAAAGCCTTAAATGAGCCATAGCCATGTTACCACCTATCGCAATCCTAACTACATACAACAATGTCAACAATAGTCGTAATAAAAACTGTCAACTCTTGTCTGTAGGCATTCCTGCTGCCGTCCTGCGAGGCGTCGGCCACCCGGAAGGTAATCAAGGTGTACAGGAAGTGGATCCTGCAGGAGAAGCCCAGCTTCATGACGGAGCCGGACAAGAGTAACCAAGAGGACGAGGTGGATGAAGTCCCTCAGCAGCCCCCCAACAGAGAGACCCCCAGCCCCTACCCACCGGTCAGCATACTGTGACAAACACACACATTCGAAACACAAACATTCACCACCAAGGAAATGTAAAAAAGGATGTAGGTGGATGCAAGCACATGGCCATGGAAAATCGATGATGCTTGTTTTCATTCAGTAAACATATAGTACCACTGCAAATGAAAGTGTATAGATTATTTACACAGCTTTATAACCCATAGAGATTTACAAGTGATGTTTTAAACATTTGGCATGTTAGGTAGTTGATGCATAGTTGAAGAGATGAAATAGCTCCTTGAACCTTACTGTGCAGTAGCGTCTGTAAAAGACATCCACTAATAGTACTATCCGTGTCTGGTATTTGAAGTCCAATTATGCAGAGAGCATTTACATGCACATGAATAACCAGCTCACACTGCAGCTTGGACAATATTATGATTATGTTGTAGTATGTCATGTTAGACTGTAATTGCAAGGAACAGCGTTTGATATCGTCTAGTGTTGTGCCTCTGGCTGTTTACAAGGTGAGCCCACAGTTTAAATTCCAATTAATTTCTCAATTTACCTTTCCCGACGCATGTGTTTGAGTCACCCCAGAACACATTTACCATTGGTCAGCTAATGCTGCCATGATTTCCTCGTCATAAAATATGAATACAATAGAACTAATCATTTATAGGCATATTTACATAGTAAAACATAATATGTAATATTAAAAGAATGCAAATCTTACCTAAAATATGAAGGAAAACAAATCATTATTAACATTGCAATTGTTAACATTTACTCGGCTTATCCAAATGCTAATTAGATTCTAATCCACCTTGACTTTTTACTCTGCAATTTTCATCTAACTTTCTGAAGATCAATCTTGACAATTGGGAAATTGAATACACAGCCTTTCTCCTCCATCAGTCTACTGTAGAGCATAGAAACCACAACAAAGCCTATTGGCCAAATCCTTGTGATCACAACATGACGTGTGTGTATGCCAACATACTGATGGATGGATGTTTTTGTTTTTACCTGGGCAGGTGGCAGAGATCCTGGGTCATAAGCGTTCGTCCAGCTGGGGGCGCACCTACTCCTTCAGCAGTGCCATCAGCCGTGGCTGCCTCACTGAGCAGCAGAACGAGGACATCAAGGCTGGCGTCCAGTCCACACTGCAGGTCTGCCAAAACAAGGGTTGGGCGGTTTTACCTGTACGGTGCGGTGTGCAAGTTTATACCGGTTCAATTTTATGCAAACCAACTGTACCGGCATTTGTCATAATAGCCGTTTTCTCATATGAACTCTGGACAATGTCCAGAGACTCAGGTCTGTAGCACACCATGTAGCACACAACAGGAGATTGTCTTTGTCAGACGCGTTCTCACATACACTGGAAATAATGTTTGGTTAAGGCGAGGGGTGGCGCCTGGGTGTACATGATGCAAAGAGTACACTGCGGAAATCACAGTGTTGAAGGGGCATTGAAGAAGAACATATGAAATAATAATAAAGAATAAAATGACCCTTCTTCTTCACCCTCGGGTTTGTTTGTATTCTTCCAGTTTCGGGCCTGTCGAGTGATAGAAATGTCTTTCATGAAAAAAATGTGTAGGCCAGGGCATCTCTGCAGCACTACAGTACTTCATTGATAATGGTGTTATAAATTCACATTTACACATTTTGCCCTTTGCAGCTCCTGCGATTTGGATATTGCACTTGACCATATTGCGATTTTCGATAATATGTCAATTCATTGTTCAGCCCTAGTCCGTAAAATGTTCTTCAATATAGAAGAATACGCAATTGACCTTAGTGACATTTTTCAGTGGTCGCTGACCCTGATCTTCTATGTCCTGTGTGTGGGTTTCCCTTAGGTGTTCTTGACCAACTCGTCCAACGTGTTCCTGCTGGAGCCCTGCCAGGATGTGGCCAAGCTGCTGGACAACCAGGTGGAGGTGTGCAAGGGCGTGCTCAGCATCTACCGTCACATGATCATGGAGCACACCATGAACACGCAGACATGGTCAGCACTTCGCCATTGCACCAGCACGCACACATGCATGCAAAACATGTCCACCAGGACACGTGTGAATCCAAACCCCAGCACCACATTGGCTTGCTTTGTAGAGAACTCACTCTGTAGGTTAAACACATGCTATTGCATGCATAATCTCTGATTGGCTGATAGGGTTACCCGGTACCTGCTGATTCAGCGTTGATGCGACACACCTGTCCTCCGCTTATTGAAACTGAATTGAAGTGGCATTTACAGGGGAGCTGGCAAAAACCTAAAAGCATTTTATAAAGGCGGGGTAAGGGGGTTGGGTTTACCGCTTCATCCTGAGAGGACCATGTGACACACCCCTAGAACAATTAGATTCTCAACATGAAGTATATCCATTGTTAGCTAAATGAAACACAATTCCAACCCCCAACAAAATAGTAAGCATGTAACAACAAGTGTTATGTATTTCATAACTGTGTACATGCACAGCAATAGTGATCTTTTTCATGTCATGTTATCTACACAAACTATATATCATATGAAAGCAGAGAGCTGATTCTAACGGTCCAAAACTTGCCGAACTAGAGGCCAAAAACCATCAAGAACAAACTTCACTTTCTCAAGTTAGAACCATCTTACCTTTGTTGTTGTTGTCATCAAAGTTGTGTTTTATCGCATAAAACCACCATAAATGAATAATCCAGTGTCTATGCACCATTTTGAAACGTGACAGTGTTTGCAATCATGGCTCCGGTCAAATAGTCTTTTTTGCTAAGGAAGGTTCCCACTGAGTGATATGACTCGGAAGTATCTAAGTGGCAGCCATAGAGCTGGTCTATGGCATAGAGATTCTCTAAATGCTATAGAAAGGTGCTTCAATGCTTCCTTTCTTATATCTTTTAGCATAGGGTAGGTACACTGGACCACCCTTTATGAAAGGAAAGGAGATGGCGATCGTTCACGAAATGATCAACATGTTAAACTTGAGAATGATGATATGTACTGTAGTAGATTTGTAGGCCTACCATGTATGCCTATCTTGCATACATGCAAGATAGGCAAACAAAAGTGGTTAGGAAAAGACATGGGATGTAATTATTTGCTATTCGACCAGAGTGTATGTATAGTAGCTAAGAGGATTTCACAGGAAATGGGTAAATTCCCTCCAATCAGAACACACGCTCTTTATTACCATCTGGTGGCCGTATGGGGCAATTGCGATGGTTTGTCTTGGTGTCATTTAATGCCATTCAAATTATATTCACCCTGACTTTTCAATAAAGGGCCCAATGAACCCATTGTTCAATGTCAAAATTGAACAATGGGTTCTCAAGATGTTCACCATGTTCATCATGTTTGTATTGTAGTTTTTGCATTGATTTGCATTGGATTTTTGGTTTTATTTGGAGACTCCGCCTTAACCTACAAAATCTTTTGCTCTACTTCACTTTATTGGCATCAATCTCATAGGTGTTGTCTTTCTTTTAATTGGTACCACGATCACATACTATAAGCCCTTGTAGTTGTGGAGATATACTCAATTCACTTTGGGTATATTCATTTCGGCAAAAACCTGAAAGAGGTTAAGCATGTATTTGATTAGAGTAGGAAGGGAGATCTAAATTATAAAACCCTAAAACCCTTAGACAAGGTATTATACAACTTATTTATTTCGTGAAATGATTATTCAAGAGCTATAAGAGACATCAAGCCAATATAAGTGCAAGACCGTTGGGGCGGAGGCTGTTAAGTATCAGAAAAAAATATCTATGAGATCTCTGAAATGGCAAATATAGAAATACTGAATTATGTCTTTATACATAATTATAATTGGACTATCACAATTTTTCTAATTTAGATGTACTTTTTCCCCTCCACATTGTGTGTGTGTGTGTGTGTGTGTGTGTGTGTTTGTGACTGTATGACTGTGTGTGTTCCACAGGGAGCAGATGCTGCAGGTGCTGCTGAGGATTACTGAGGCAGTGATGAAGAGGCCACAGGAGGACCACAGGAAAGATGCCTTCGCCGAGAGCTTGGCAGCAATACTGTTCAGGGTCAGTCTATACTTTCTACCCTCTCTATGAGAAGCACATAACTCGTGTATGTGTCTGTGTAATATGGATAATAGGGTTGTGACATTGTCGGATCACGATTGTCATAAGGAATCAGCGATCTCCTACTCCAGAGGCCATTTTGTTTTGTTTATGTTATTCTGTATGGCATGCATTTTATTTCTGAAGAAGCATATTCACTTTGATTAGTGCTCTATTCTGCTCCCAGCAAGTATTATAATTAGCCAACCAACCAGTTCTGTCCTACTTTCACTGTAAGCTCTAAAGGGATATGACACGGGCTGGCAGAGGAAATAAATTCTGTCCAGTTATGAATCGTGGAAGCACGCCAGTCGCCAGCATGCACTATTTCCTTGATAGAAACAAAGCCAATGTATTCTCAGTTGCCAGTGTATTCTCAGCAGTGATCTCCCCAGTAACAGCGGTCAAGTGTGCCGCCGTTTGCGATCAGATGACTTAATTTAAATAACCTGTTTTAATTAGATATAGAATAATAACCATGTATCACATGCCGATATAACCCCCCACAATACCATTATGTTAAAAGACTAATAAATAACTGAAACTCGTGAATAATTAAATAATCGCCTTTGAATGCAGGCAACCATTTTTTTGTTATGTAGAAAAGTATTTGTCTGAGCTAAAGCTTCCTTAGATAACTTAGCTTAGATAACAATCATAAAGAGGATGTTTATGTGAACTGTGAATGTCAAAAAGACATATATACATCTCTTCTGTGCATTTAAAAACAATAACAGCAAATACATTCTTTTAAACAATATCTCTCCCTCCCTCCCTCTCTCTCCATGGTCCAGACCATCATCGTGGCGTGGGTGCGGGCCAACCTATGTGTGTTCATCTCTCGGGAGCTGTGGGACGAGCTGCTGGCCGTGCTGTCCTCTCTGACGGCCTGGGAGGAGCTGGTGGCGGAGTGGGCAGGCATCATGGACTCCCTGACGGCCGTGCTGGCGCGGTCGGTCTACGGCCTGGACATGGCCGACCTGCCCCTGGACAAGCTCAGTGAGCAGAAGGAGAAGAGGCAGAGAGGGCGAGGTGGGGAGAGGACCACCCAGTATAGTTTTTCACTTTATTAACCACTTTAAAATGTAAAGCGTCATTTATTGTTGCCGCACAGTTCACACAGTGCACCTCCGCAAAGCAGTGTGTGCTTTGTTGCGGCAAAGCGGTGACTGGAAATTCCATGGACGTGCGTGAACTTCACCAACGGCACACTTCACCAATGGCGCATCATGGCAACTAAAAAATTCTGCTTTATTATTCCTAACCATGCATCAAGCTCTTTGAATGTCATTGGCATGCATACTACACAAATAGTACTGGGAATACACACAATTTCTTAGACTTCTATCCTTAGTCAAGTGGTGTCCTTTAGTTTGTTTTTCACCAACATTTAGCCACAGTATTCACTGGTTCAAGACTTTTAGAGAGTGCTCTATCAGGAAAACACAGACATGCATTTATTAGAGCTGTAACTTTCATCTGTGCTCTACCTCATTCAGAGCATACATCCACTTTGTCGATTCCTTTGTTATACTTTTTACAAGCACAAAAACACCCTCCTATGTCTAGCTTTCTCTTTCCCTATCGAAATCCAGAAAACAAGACCAGCTATGCATAGTGCGTATTGGCTTGTGTGCGTGGAGGAAACACTCATTGTTTTAATCTTTCTAGTTACAGTGAGTCCTTCTTTGTGTCATCAGCCCAAGACTAATCCATTCGTCTGCTGTGTCCTTGTAATTCAGGGGTGATCCCAGACTCCCAGAAGGCAGCGGCCGTGGCGCGCTCCTTCTCCCTGAGCTGGAGGAACCAGGGAGAGCAAGGGGGCCACGGAGGCCCGGAGCCCATGAGGATTCGCTCGGCCACCACGTCGGGAGCCCCCGGCGTGGAGAAGGCCCGCAACAACGTCCGGCAGAAGGCATCTGGTGAGAGCGCCTTGAATGTACTACCCAAACACAAAAAACATTTCTGCTGCCGTCGCATGCATCAAATGACGCACACTATACCCAAGGTACTGTACTAAGGAAGGTCTGATCTACACTATACTTATCTTTGCATTCAGCCAATCTGCCAGATATTCAGAAGGCAGCTTCAAGGACCCAAACATGTTAAGTGACAAGCCTAATCTGCAAGCATATGGGATCACCCACCCAACCCAGCGGCCTCAGCAGACACTCATATTGACTGCATATGAAAGGGCTGCAGACAGGTCATGTGTACGCAAGCCCAGGTGCCATTGAAAGATCCCACGGCGGGGACAAAGAGGGCCAGCAGATGGCCTACATTGTTCCCTTCACATGTCACTGGACAATGTCAACATGTTTCCCTGTCAGCTCAAAGGCAGGCACCCAACGCAGGCGCACGCACTCCATCTGGGACATGTCAAAGCAGGCTTTAGATGCCCATTGTCATGGTGGGGGGTTCAGCGAAACGCCTCTTATCTGATCAGTAGGTGGCAGGCTAGTTATGTATGTGGAAGTGAGTGGCCGTGCTGCCGAGGTAAACACAAGCGTAGAGGAAGATTTTACGGTCTGAAGTAGACCGTGAGTGTTAACATTAGGAGTAAAATCACAGGGCTCTTGTTGTGGTATTTCTAGTCATTCAGCTCCCCGCTTTCCTTTGCTTCACTTCCTGTGCTTCACTTCCTGTTCTCCTCAACCAAGCACTCAGTGAGCTTGGAGTAGATTTTCAATTCCAAAGAAATTGTGTGTGTGTGTGTGTGTGTGTGTGTGTGTGTGTGTGTGTGTGTGTGTGTGTGTGTGTGTGTGTGTGTGTGTGTGTGTGTGTGTGTGTGTGTGTGTGTGTGTGTGTGTGTGTGTGTGTGCGCGCCCGCACGCGCGTGTGAGTGTTTTTGTGTACGTTTTTGTCTGTCGCTGCTTATCCCGTCTATCTGTGCGTTGGCGTCTTGCTTGCGAGGAGTGGCGCCAGACATGAAACAGCACCGCCGCCTCATATTCCGTCTCTTTTTCTCCCGCCTAATTGAATTTCTCACACATTGATCTTCAAACGCCCCAGAGTCCTCCCCTCGAGAGAGAAAGAGAGAGAGAGAGAGAGAGAGAGAGAGAGAGAGGCAGGCACATCAATTGCACAGCAGTTTTTTTTTGTTGATAGTTTCATTAAGAGTGTAATTAATGCTCATTAATATGCATACGCGGGCACTAGTGGCGAGAGGCGGCAGATACAGGCGATGTTATCTGGCCCTCCAGTGAAAGGCAGTAATTAAAGTGGGGCGAAGGCAGAGAATGGAAACCTTTGCTTTTCATTGCTCACTTTGAGATTAGACCTGAAGTGCCATCCAGACACAATGGCGGCGCCTCGGCATTGACGACTGTCAAAACTTGGCCGTTCTTGCGTATGCAAATGCATTTTGATATTGTTGAGACACAGAGGCCAAGAACACAAGATATTCAGGCACGTGTGCAAATTATGCTTCGCCCGCGCATATCCACTTGAACCACCATGCGCTTCGCTATCGCAGCGAGGATCTCCAGCCATGAAAGTATCCCCACCGAATTGTGTCTGAATTATAATATCTTTTGAATGTGTGTTGCCTGCACAATGGCCAGTTTTTTTTAATTATTATTGTACCACCACTCAAATTCAGCATTTCTGTTAAGAGACAAATGCCGCCTCTGTTATCTTTTGTCCTAAGCCTTAGAGAACTAATAGGGTGACTAACTGGTCTTGGAAACAAAAGCAATGCTGCACATAAATTATGCTTCCTAAACACAGATAGTTCTTTTTTTTTTTTTTCTTTCTGCAAAAACAAACAAACGTAATGCCCCAAATCTGGCATCGCCGCATTTCTTTGTTGAGGTGAAGAGCCCTGAAGTGACAAATTAAAACGAGTGTAAGGTTCAATATGAGGCTTTTATTCTCTTAACAGACACTGCTTAGATGATAATTTCCTGTTTCAGTGAATCCACTCTGACGTTGGTATTCACCTCCACAACTCTGCTCTCACTGTCATTTTGTATTGGGTAAAAACTCAAACTTGGGTTATGTTGTGCTTAGCTCGGATGTTATCATTATCTATTACTGAAAGCACCTTTTTCTGACATTATGTGCAATTCTGTCACAGCTTTTTTTCTGCTTTTTTAATCATCTTATCTTTCCTCCCCGTCTCTCTTCCCTTATTTTCTCTCTTATTTTCCTTTTATGTTCCTTTGCTCCTGTTCCTCCTCTTCTCCTCCTGTCTCTGGTGGAAGCTAAGAGAAGCCAGTCCATCAGCAACTGTGTTCATCTTTACGAGGCTTTGCCCACTGCTAAGAGTGTTCCTATGCTGCTCCACACTGTGAGCTCTCTCTTGCCCGGTATCTCCTCTGGTAACTCTGCTTGCTCTCACAGACTCTCAGGTAAAGTGACTTTCAGGAGCTGTCTGTGTGTCTGTCACCTCCACCCTGTCTTTCTTTCTGTCTGTCTGTCTGTCTGTCTCCACTCAAGCCTAGCTTCTGCTGCCTGATTTTCTTCTTTTCTTCTTTTTCTTCTTTTTTTATCATCTCCCTTTTTATGACATAGCCCTTATAACAGAGACTATGATGGGAATCATAAGTCTGATGAAGTACACTTCATCGCAGTCATTTTTAACAAATTGGGAGTTAAGCATGAATTCCTTAAATGTATTCCACAGTGGTTTCATGACATGTATTTGCATCACCTTTGCACGTTCCCATTCATAAAACATTTACATACATATCTCCCATCGTCCTATACACTGTACTAGTAAACAAAAATCTCCTCAAAGCCGTTGAAAATGTTTACATCACTGTGTGTGTGTGTGTGTGTGTGTGTGTGTGTGTGTGTGTGTGTGTGTGTGTGTGTGTGTGTGTGTGTGTGTGTGTGTGTGTGTGTGTGTGTGTGTGTGTGTGTGTGTGTGTGTGCGCGCGCGCGTGTGCGTGTGCGCGTGCGTGCGCGTCTGTGTTTGTATGTGTGCCATGCTCTGGTCCAATCAGATGTGGAGGAGTGCCAGCTGTCAGAGTGTGGGGCAGAGGAGGAGCTGGGAGGAGGCGACAGCCCCCTCCCTCGTAGCAGCAGCACCTCCGACATCACCCAGCAGCTGGCCGACTCCTTCCCAGGTAAATGCTGACATACCCTGTTGCGAGGGCTGGGCGTTCGCACCAGGACATCGATAAATATCACAATATGCTTGTGAATTAAAAAAACCATACCAAACAGTCCGACTGTGGGTCATTACGTTGAGGTATTTTTCTGACTCTCCTCCAGGCCAGAAGAGGGAGCACTCCCCAACCTCCTGTGGCTCCGACAGCAGGACATCAGAAGGCAGCAGGAAAGAGAGCAGCGAGCCTCCTGTGGTGAGACAAATAGTTCTGGCAAGGCCAGCGCTTTACCATGGACCATTCTAATGATCCCCTCAAGTCACACATGAAAAACCAAGTGAATTAATACAACACGATAATAAAGTAAAAGGAAACCCTCCTGGCTATTATCTTAACCCTTTCCAACTGATGTATGTAAGGAATAAACCACGACGGGATGTCCTGTTGTTGGAAAATAATGTATGACGGGGGTAGTAATGCGGCCGAGGCGAATCTCAGGTTGCTTGCCACTGCCCGGAGTGGTTCATTCGGCTTACAGCACAGTTACCAAAAATTCTAAAATATTAGTTACTTTCATCTACAATGTTATTGTTTTATTTATTATATCGACTTAATCAGCTGAAATACAAATATTCTTCCCTGCTGCTTTGAGCATGTTATTTTTGCACTGTCAAGGGACATCTGGTTGATAGATATTTTTGACCGTTATTGTTAATGTAGGATTTGTCGCAAATTGATTCGGAACTGTTAAAAGGCAGAGATGTTTTAATTTGTGTGTGACATTTACACTGGCCAGTACACCTACACATGTGTTGTCCCACATGTTAAATCTCCATCCTACATGTTGAAACTTCTATATAATCTTGTAGATCCTGATCCGGCGAAGCAGCAGTCCAGTTGAGTTTGACAGCACTTCTGAAGGACAGACCAATCACATACGGCCCAAGCTCCGAGAGAAAAGTCAGACGCCATACCACAATTTGATTTCTATTTTTTTTTGTTATGATTGTTTAACTATTTTTTAAGTATTCTAATAATGGGACATTTTAAAACAAACAAGTCATTGGATGATACCTACTTTCATGCATATTTTATGCCATCACAAACTGCTGATGCTAACTGCATACACAGTTTTGCTCCAAATCGAAGGCACTTTTTGGTCCCCCTCTGTGGACCTCCTTCAATAAACCTGATTTCTTCCCCGCCCAGGCGAGAGCATCAGCAGTGACACGTCCAATGGGTGCCTGGTGGACGCAGATGCCGCCTGGCAGACGTGGCAGGCCTTCGAGGAGGAGGCTGACAACCAGTCCACCCAGTCGGCCCACATGGACGTCACTGTAGACCCCCAGAACCAGAGGAACCTGCTCCTCAGTCAGGAGGCCCTGGCCGGTAAGGGGGCATCCAGGGAGCGGTGCTGGTGGTTTGGTGGGGTGGTGGTACCGGAGAAGGTAGTCCAGTTCTTTATAAGACTACAGGGCTTTTGAGCAGTTTTTAAAACATTTTTTGTATTGTTCCTGGCCTTAATACATTTTTGGCAGGCATTATTAAAACTTTAGCTTGCCCTAACTGATTTGGGTTCTTCTTCACAGTTAACTGGACTGGTTATTAGCAGTAAAAATATAATAGCCCTAGGATTAGTTGTGAGGCAGAACCTAGAAAAGTTCATTAAATGGCTTAGGATCTTATGGCCGAGGGCCAAAGACAAGCTCAAGCTAAAAATATGCAGTGAAAAAGGCAATTAGAGGGAATTGTGATTAGAAGTGCTACATTTTCTTTCAACCATTTATTTCCCCTCTACCATTCCCTATTTAAATAATACATATCCAATCAGACCATTGAACAAATCACTTGGGCTGTTTTTAAAAAGCAATCGCTTGCAAAAGCTCCTGGGCCGGTGCAGATTGAATTGCCAGAGTTAATTTCAGGTGTGGATGTCCTGCCCCTCTGGCCATAGGACTTCGGACCCTCACACACAACCTGACCTTTCCCAGATTAGCTTTAGTTGTGGGCCCTGTTAATGTCCTCATGGAGGTGGAACTCGAGCTGCATGGGAGTGTCGGGCCCCGCAGAGGGGACCGCAAAGCCTGCTATCTCTCCACCTGTAGCCTTGACTGGGGGTCAAGCCCTCAGTCAGTCTGGATTAGCCATACGATCACCTGGCAGCTGCTAACTGCTCCAGCACACACACACACACACACACACACACACACACACACACACACACACACACACACACACACACATCCTTAATTGTGATGTTTACTTTGCATTGATAGATGAATTTGCATCTCTACCCATTGTGTTTTTCTTGCGAAACCAATGAAGAGATGATCTCTCTCTATCTTAACCCTTCCCCTCTCCCCCTACATCTCTCTCTCGCTCTCTCCCTCCCTCCCCCCCCCATCCTCACTTGATGGATTAGATGTTTCACACCTCCCTTGTGTACACAATGTATTGTCTGTGCCAAATGCTAAATCCAACACTAATCATTTGTGAACTCCTCACTCTCCCTCTGTTTCTCTGTACTCCCCTCCCTCTCCCCTCCTCTCCCACCCTTCAACGTCCTCCCTGTCCATGTGTTGTTGTTGTTGTTTGTTTTAGGTTCTGATTGTGCCCTCCTTCCCCGCCCTGCTCCCCTCTCCCAGTACCACCTGTATCACAATCACAACTATCCTCACCATCACCACTACCACCTCCATCATCATCAGCACCAGAGCCAGCACCAGAACCCTCCGTCCTCGCCGGCCCTGCTGGTGCAAACCGAGTGTCCGCAGTACTGCCCTCTGGAGCACTCCCTGAGTCAGTCTACTTGACATAGTTTATATATATATACCTCATCATCTGGATCACTCCCTGAGTCAGTCTACTTTACATAGTTTGTATATACCTCATCATCTGGATCACTCCCTGAGTCAGTCTACTTTACATAGCTTATATATATATACCTAATGTTCTGGATCACTTCCTGAGTCAGTCTACTTTACATAGTTTATATATATACTAGTGATGGGCCGATAACAGCGTTATCTGCGGTATTAACGCGAGATTTGTCATCGGCGATAATAGTTTTATCGCCGATATTATCGCGAACCGAAATCCTCTGGTAGCACCCCCCCCCCCCAGCTCAACAATCGCACAGACCCACTTTTAGTCATTATTTAGGTAATATGAGTCATTATTTAGGTAGCAAACACATATTACGGACACCTTCGACATCATTCAAAGGAGCCTCTTTAATCTAGATTAACCTAGATTAATTTCAAGATTACCATTAGATTAATCTAGATTAAATATTTTAATCTATGCCCATCTCTAATATATACCTAATGTTCTGGATCACTTCTTGAGTCAGTCTACTTTACATAGGATATATACCACTTGATCTGGACACTGTCTCACCCTACTTGAAATCGTTATGAACAGATATCTGCATATGAATGCAGAATCTTTTGGCAAGGGACAAGATTTTGGGATTGGAAGCGTTCTGGTTTCCGTTTGTAATCTGAGTAGTATTGACCAATCACATTTGAGGTTGCATTCGGATGAAGAGAGCTAAAGAGGCATAACTGGGGCTTAATTTGAGCTGGAACACGCCGGAACATGTTCCGGCACATCGGACGTTGGATCCGTAACCTTTTTTTTTTTGATCCGCCACCTCCCGTGTCACTGAAAAATAAATCCCCCCCACCCCCCGTCGGTCGTCGGTCCGGGGTGTGTTACGATCGCGCACCCCCCCCCCCTGGCTGATGTACAAACATCGTTGTTTAGGTTTATTTCAGTCCAAGAAGCTCCGTAGGCAGTGTCTTTTTTTTTGTTCCAGTACCTCTAACCCCGTAATGAGCCGCCGGATCCACACCCCTTCTGCGTTCCGGGACCTCCCACTTTAAGCACTGGGCATAACGCATCGGTCGAAATACAATCTGGGAACCCATCATCTGTCTTGACAACGATTTAGCTTTTTATTAGCTGCTTGTCAAAAAACTTGTGCTTTTTTAACTTAATTCTCACGTCTCAAGCTACTAATCGCACTATAAACAAAGACCGGCACACAGAAGAAGAAGTCTTGGCCCGGATATCCGCTGGCTAGACCGGAACCCCAGAAATATTGGCCCTTGCCCCTAAAGGGCTAAATGGCCATTAGACCTGATTTATACAGTTTATACATGTCTATCTACCTTTCCATTTACGACCTGAAGAAGAGGTTTTAATTTGTTTTACGAAATGGCAAATGAATTGCAATATAATAGTCATCCTACTACTATCCACTTGGTGGTGCTGTTGTGCTGTTTAACTCGAACCCACCTGTTTTTCATCCTGTGTTCATCTTGATGTTACATGTGTTACATGTTTCCTGAACCAGTTTCCATAAAACTATAAGAAACAAGGATTTCTTAGTTGTATCCCACTCTCTCATCCCACTCTGATCCTATGGACAGTGATGAGTCACATTGCTTGGATGCAGTTGTGCAACAGGTTGTTTAATTTAGTCGTATTTTATTTCAGTACATAGCACATGTGAGGCCTTAACCTTCAGACCAATTCAAGGAGGAAACAAGACTGAATTTGTTGCTGTTTTCTTTTGGACACTTAGTGGCACCAATCATAAACATGCTATTGCAATAACCAGATATTGCTTTATCACTTTTGCTTTACCTAAACAGTGATCAGTACACCATTTGATTGACTTAAATGTAGTATTTTCAAACTCGCACTCATTAATGTATACTAATAATATACTACGCATTGCCATAAGCCACTTTAGTAATCATTTACTCCTAACTTCCTGTATCTCTCTGTGTACTTCCTGTGCTGGGGCCATGCAGACAGCAGCGAGTGCCTAGCGGATGATGTGAGCATCATTGCCGGCGGCAGCCTTACCGGTTGGCACGCCGACTCTGCCTTTGTGCTGTGGCGAAGGATTCTGGGTATCCTGGGCGACGTGAACAACATCCGCTGCCCCAAGATCCACGCCAAGATCTTCTCCTACCTCTACGAGATCTGGCACAAGCTGGCTAAGGTAACACACACTGGCATTCTGTACATCTGCACTGCACCCACGCCACAGTTTTCCCAAAGGTTTTCTCTTTTTTTAAGTGGTCGTGTGTTTTTTGTTTTCACTAAAGATTTTCTGACGATCCTGAAATCTGCAGTAAAAAAATCTACGTTCTGAAATCTGACATTCCTTTCCTTTTCGCGGGGTCAAAGTGCACATTGTTGTATGTTTATGGACTAAAGCTGAGTGAGCATGTGTCTCCCCAGATCAGGGACAACCTAGGCATCAGTGTGGACAACCAGTCCTCGCCCCCCCGACCTCCTTTCATTCCCCCGCTCAGGATGCTGGCCTCCTGGCTTTTCAGGGTAAAGAGACCTCCTTCACCCCTAGGACACACACACACACACACAACACCCAGCAGTCCAAAAGTGTAGAAACTTATTATTAAAAAAAGATCAGTTTGAAGTAGAGAATTGCTCAAGAGATTTGCTTTAGAAGATATGCCCTGATTCATTCATTAATTTATAGAACACACTTAGATGCTCATGCTGGTATCTTTCTCTCTGTCTCTGTCTCTCTGTTTGTTTCTGAATCTCTGTCTCTGTCTCTTTGTCACTGTCTGTGTGTCCTTGGCAGGCCACCACGTTGCCAGCCGAGTACAAAGCAGGCAAGCTCCAGGCCTATAAGCTCATCTGTGAGATGATGACCAAGCACCAGGACGTGCTGCCCAACAGCGACTTCCTGGTTCACCTCTACCACGTAATGCACCGGGGCTTCACCAGCGATGACCAGGTACGGCCAGGAGAGGTCGCTAGTCACTCCGTCATTCTTAAAGGTTTTTGCGTGTGTTCCTCATCCTCAGCAGTAGATGGCGCAACAGCCCATGCTACCTGACATCCAATGCCTTCGCCCCGTTCAGCAAAGTAAAAATGACTGATTTCCTCTCCGCCCTGTCATTTCCCCGTCATTCTCGAGATGTTTCCACTACACCTGATCACTTCCCATTGCTGGGGTGGGTTGAACCATGACCCCCCCCCCCCCCCCCCCCCCCCACCTCCCACCTGCCGCCTCCCACCCTATAATATCTTCCCTCCCTACACCACCTAGTCGGGGTCATCTTGAGGACAGTTACAGACAACGGGAAGAGCCGGGGGTGGGGTTCACTGCAGTTCGGTGTGTGTGTGTGTGTGTGTGTGTGTGTGTTTGTGGGGGTTCACAGAGGTTTCCCTGTCAGCTGGTTAATGTTGTACACTCGCCCTGACTGTCTGACTGGCGAGCAGTCCCGTGTTTGTTTTAGCCCCACTGTTCCTCTTCTTCCCTCCTTCCTCAAACCACACCCTTGGTCGCTGTTTAAATCTGGCCCGGCTCCATCCCTACCAGCCCACGGCCTGGAGGGAGGCGAAAGGGGCCCACCAAAACAAAGGGTGACAGGGATAAAAGCATGAGATGGGGGGGGGGGGGGGGGGGGGGGGGGGTGCAGGGAAGGGTGGCTGTGATTAAATTCCTTTGTTTTGGATCTGCCTATCTCCATGTGCGTGTGTGTGTGTGCGCTCACCCTCAGGTTTCCATTGCGTCTTGGCGGTGCGACAAGCTTATTAGAATGTTTTCCGTGTCGTTAAATAATGTTTGGAGCCCCCGCCGCGTATACGTGATTAATTAAGGATTGACGTCTGTCGCGCTCCGTCAGGCTGACACGTTGGGCCAGGGGCCCCCGAGTGGCCCTTTGTGTGTGTGTGTGTGTGTGTGTGTGTGTGTGTGTGTGTGTGTGTGTGTGTGTGTGTGTGTGTGTGTGTGTGTGTGTGTGTGTGTGTGTGTGTGTGTGTGTGTGTGTGTGTGTGTGTGTGTGTGTGCGCGCGCGCGTGCGTGTGTGTGTGTGAAGGAGCGGAGGCGGGTAGGTATTTTTTTTTTGGGGTGGTGGGGGTCTGAGCAGGAGGGTTGGGGAACGCAGTATAGAGTGGAGCAATGAGTGTGTGGGTCGGAGGGGGAGGGTGGGGGTGGGGGTGGGGGCACACACACTGAGGGACAAGGCAGCATTCTCCAGCTTTTGTTGTGGCTCTGGATAATGCGTAGGGGGGGCCCAGTGCAGGGCTGGCCACCGAAGCGTGCTCAAATTGGCCGGAGAAAAGAGTCCTCACGCAGCACAATGGAGGACAGCCGCACGCCTGCTTAACATAAGAAAGTGCCTCTTACTCACCCCCCCCCATCCTCCTCCTCCACCCTTTTCCTCTCTGCCTCCACCCCCCCACCACCCCCTTCTTCCCTCCCTCCCTCCCTACTCCTCTTCTTTCTTCTTTCCTGCCATGCACACACTCCCAAAACACATACATTTTCAAGTCCATCACACTCTCTCTTTCTACTCCATCTCAGTACTTTTCTCCCCGGAACGGGTTCTCCTCCTTTATTTTCCTTTTAAGCAGTGAGTGTCCACCTTAAGCACAGGTTGAAATTGAGGATTGAAAGATACTTAGTAAGATAATAATAATAATAATAATAATAATAATAATAATAATAATAATAATAATAATAATAACACCATGAAAAACAGATTGAATTGCTGTAGCTTGTT
This sequence comes from Merluccius polli, assembly GCA_030340625.1. Taxonomy (NCBI): domain Eukaryota; kingdom Metazoa; phylum Chordata; class Actinopteri; order Gadiformes; family Merlucciidae; genus Merluccius; species Merluccius polli. Next base: position 50,900 of record JAOPHQ010003183.1, on the reverse strand, counting down.
GCTGTTACCTCCTTGTTACGGGCACTGCCAGCTACAATGAACTCCTAGTGTGACCCCCCCCCCCCACCCACACACACACCCCCACACACACCCCCAGCAGGCACACGTGAGCACGCTCAGAGGGTAGACAGCAGTCACCCTGGAGGGGTTGCAAACCGACAGAGTGCCAAGGTCAGGGCTGTCGACCCGGCTGTCGGTCCGCGTCTCTGGCCGCTGCAAGCTCCTCTCAGGCACGACCGCAGTACAATGGCAGTAACCTATCTAATGGGACTGACTAGCCTTGTCGCTAGCCAGCACCACAGTATGTGGGCTACAGTGAGCCACGCAACCCCAATTCAATGTGGAAATAACAATGGAAGGAAAGCAGCAATTTACACAATGCCTCAAGGCTTTCACAAATCCCCATGGGTACATAGGTGCATGGCCATGCTCCCCTTAATGTAGCGGCAAAGACGTGGTGATACAGGAACCTATCGTCATGTCTGCAAATGAGATACATGCCAGCAATCAGATCCTGCCTACTAGGACCGAAATAACCATAATCAACTGTCTTGTTGTGTGCATTTGGGGAATTTCCAAACATTGCCTGAAAAATCGTACCTGGCAGGACTTCCTCTAAGGAATAGGGCAGTGTGTTATAAAAGTAGCGTAGCTCCTTTAAGGCATAGGCAGTGTGTTTATAAGAGTAGCGTAGCTCCTTTAAGGAATAGGGCAGTGTGTTATAAGAGTAGCGTAGCTCCTTTAAGGAAAAGGGCAGTGTGTTATAAGAGTAGCATAGCTCCTTTAAGGAATAGGGCAGTGTGTTATAAGAGTAGCGTAGCTCCTATAAGGAATAGGGCAGTGTGTTATAAAAGTAGCATACCTCCTTTAAGGAATAGGGCAGTGTGTTATAAGAGTAGCATACCTCCTTTAAGGAATAGGGCAGTGTGTTATAAGAGTAGCATACCTCCTTTAAGGAATAGGGCAGTGTGTTATAAGAGTAGCGTAGCTCCTATAAGGAATAGGGCAGTGTGTTATAAGAGTAGCGTAGCTCCTTTAAGGAATAGGGCAGTGTGTTATAAGAGTAGCATACCTCCTTTAAGGAATAGGGCAGTGTGTTATAAGAGTAGCGTAGCTCCTATAAGGAATAGGGCAGTGTGTTATAAGAGTAGCATACCTCCTTTAAGGAATAGGGCAGTGTGTTATAAGAGTAGCGTAGCTCCTATAAGGAATAGGGCAGTGTGTTATAAGAGTAGCGTAGCTCCTTTAAGGAATAGGGCAGTGTGTTATAAGAGTAGCGTAACTCCTTTAAGGAATAGGGCAGTGTGTTATAAGAGTACCGTAGCTCCTTTAAGGAATAGGGCAGCGCATAGCGAGTGTGTGGTTGAGCGAGTGGCAACGGAAACGGCAGAGGATGACTGAATGCGAGCGGAGCAGAGATAGTAGTTACCTGGATGTCACTCCAGTTCTATGAGTACGTGCGTTGCCGGTTAGCAGTGAAGTTGACAGTACTATCTGCAGTGGAAAACGAAGCATTTGGTACCAAAAGCGAGTAGAGTTGAATAGAGTAGTCAAGCCGAGCAGTACCATGTAGTGGGAAAAACGGCAATTAACTGCTACATTTCTTTTAAGAAAGCAACACTTTTACACTCTTTGATTGCAGTCAGATTGCAGTGATTACGCTACGCCAATTAGATACACTTGGTTTAACCACGAGTGGTTAAATAAAAAGCTCACACAATGCTGCTTTCCTGGCTCCACACCGACAGGCCCCCTTTTTCCCCAATGGATTTCATCATTGAAAAAGGCGGGAAAAGCCGTACCTTTGTCCATCTCCTCACCGCCATTTAGATTAGAAGTGGGGCGGTTGAGCCTGGACTTCCAGTCCTTGGTTGATGATTAAACGTCTCCTCGCATAACTGTACAGGTGCACCCCAGCCTGCCAATGTGGCATGGAAACCCCCCAAACCTTCTCCATGATAAGAACTCTGCAATTGCCCAATGGAAAGCAGGAATTCAACCCGGTGTGCCGCGATGTGAGGGCCACCGTTGAGGGGCCGGGGGCATGTGTACACTATACAGACCAGGAGTGCGAGAGTGAACCTGGTGACCCCCAGGGTGCGGCAGGTGGAGTGTGTGTCTGTGTCTGTGTGTGTGTGTGTGCGCGTGCGCGTGCGCGCGCCTGACTATCAAATGAAAAGGTCAGGGGCGACCCTTTCAGAGTTGCATTAATGCACCTTTTGTTAAAGCGGTGACTATTCCCACACACATTCACACACACACACACACACACACACACATACACACACACACACATACACACATGTACACCCTCCTACACACGCAACTTAAAAAAAACAAGTCCCTTTCCACTTTCGTAGCAATTGGGAACACTTTGTATTCCACGTCGCCGGCTTCCTCTAAAATACTCATTTCAGACAATCAGGCGACAGTTTGTTGCATGTTAATTACCTCCAACTGCTTGCCGCATTATGCCTCGGAGGTTAATTACTGGAGAAACGAGGGTGAAATGGGCCCGCGAGCCTTGCTCTCTCGCTCTCTCTCTCTCTCCCCCTGACAATTTTCGCTGTGTGTCACAGCGCGCTGTGTTTTGACTTCCTACTTATGGCCTCTGTGTGTTTATTCTGCTCCTCCTTTGTTCTGGTGCGATCCGTGTTTACCAAGGCTTCATTTGAGGTGATTAATGTCACAGGTTAGGGGGGGGTGGGGTGTGTGCTGTAGGGCAGAGGAGGTTGTTGGTGTGGGGGGGGGGGGTGGTTTACAGTACTTTGTAGCGTGTGTCTGCTGTTTGCTAAGGTGCCCCCCAGGCGCACTGCAAGAGACGGAGACGGGGGGGTTGGGGGGGGGGGGGTGTTTGAACTGTGCGATTTACACGTGTTTATGGCCGTGGAAGAAGGCAGGTGTTTCTGGCGTGGCGAGGGCCGGGCCTTTGGTACACAAAAGCGTGCACACGCACGTCCCCTGATAAGGGAGCCGCCAACCTGTGGTCGTCGTCCTCTGTGGCATTCTCATACCGCCATCACGTCCATATGTTCCCTCAACGTTGAAGATCGAACTCATATTCTTTTACTGGGTTTGTTCCGCTGTTGTTTTTATTGTGTGTGTGTGTGTGTGTGTGTGTCGTGCGTTGAAGAGAGGCAGTGTTTGTACAGAGCGATACCGCTGCAGTACAGCATATGTCAGCAGTGGAAAAAAAGCACCCATCTGCCACAAAAGCTGTCTGTATCTCGACAAGACAATGCCCCGTACCTGGCTTTAATTACAGGTGTGTGTGTGTGTATGTGTGTGAGTGACTCAAAAAGTTGGTCTTCTTTTGACCTACCATTTGTAGTGAACAATAGATCTACTGCATCTCTCGCTTTCTCCTCTTTTTTTCTCATTCTGACTGCTCTCCCCTTTCTTTTAGTGAAATTGACTGTTAAATGCCTTTACCCTGCCAGCACATTAAAAAGGACGAGGGGGGCATTGCCGTTGATTGCTTCGCTCTTGTTTAGTTTTTCTGATGGCATTATATTACTCGTTGTGCTTACACTCTACTGGAAACACAAAAGTGGTGGTCATAGTGTTACATCAGGTTCTGATATACAGTATAAAATAAGACTATCAGTACGTTTACATGACACTCAAGAAAGTCGACATATTGGCTTAGTCCAACTATGATTGGATTACTAAAATGCATGTATACACCTTAGTCGAGCTATAATCGATTCGAATCGACTTACTCATTGTCGAGTTAAGACCCCTAGATTATGCGATTCATAGTCGAGCTAAGCGTGCATGTAGCCAATCGAATTGGACTATGCGTTGAATTGCGTTCTGCGCATGCTCGAGATCTCTTCCCGGGGCCGTGAGCCGGAAGTAGAAAGAGACGATAGTCGTGTTGTTGTTGTTGTTGTCGCCGCCGTCGGATAAGGGATAACGAGAAACGGCGATTTATTTAAAAAGGTGGCGCAGAAGTAGCCTGGTCACCAGCCTCTCGTACTACATTTCATTTGTACAGAGAGTCTGGCCACTCACCATTGACAATTGTTAACTAACTGAAGGCGGGTGCTCTGTTGAAGTTTAAAACTATTGGATCTGCCCAGTGTCACTCCGAATCTGCCATAACCAATCGCTAACGTTTGGTCGTGACGTATTTCATGCGCCAGAAACCACGTTGTGCGCAGTATACAAATGGCAGATGCAGTGAGCATTAGCATTAGCCTGGTTCCGCCCGCCTCCGTACTTACGCTCAATAACTGAAATTCGCGCACGACCTCTATGTCACTGTTCTCAGGCCGCGCCTCCTGTTCGCTGATTGGACCGGTAAAACTTTACCGGGAGAAAACCCGCGAATATGCCGAATACCCAGACCTAGTACTGAAGGGAAATGAAAATTGAGCGGAAGTACGTCGGAGGGCGGAGCCAGGCTAGCGCAGAAGATGGAGGAAGCCGGTGAATGTAGTTACCCCCTATAAGAATTGTGTCCCGGCCGCGGGAGCGCGCATGGCATGCATTCATTAAAGGTGGAAGCACACGGACACTACGCTTCCATTTCACCCAAGGCTGAATTAAAAGCACATGTTTTTCTAAATGTGGGTAATCAACGAGGTTGTAAAGTAGTAACTTCGGGCACATCTGTCAAAATAAATGTTTTTTTTCTCCCGACGTGTTTACGATATTTATTCATTCATTGCGCCGCGGCGGGGAATGTATACGGACGGGCGGCGGAGGGGCTGTTCTGGTGGGAGAAATGTTTTCAGCAGACAGCTGTCAACTAACTTTGGGTCGGCGGTGTATTTAAAAAGCTGGCGCAGAAGATGGAGGAAGCCGGTGCCGTGCCAATGTAGTTACCCCCTATAAGGAGTGTATCATCATCAACGTGCATTCAGTACACACTACGCTTCGATTTAACCTAAGGCTGAATTAAAAGTCCATGTTTTTCTAAATGTTGCTCATCAACGAGGTTGTAAAATAACTACGATCTTTATTCATTCATTGCGCCGCGGCCGAACTGACGGCGGTATTCTCTGATATTATGAATCTTACAGACTGCGTCGGGTTCTCCGACTCTCTGGTACACAACAAGTAAAGACTCCTAGTCGGGTTTATCTCGCCCATGGGGAAAAGGAATTGGGGGAAATTAACTTTGGTTTTGACTCTCTGAAGTCCAGATTGAAACGCGACATGGAGGAGAAAGCGATGTTTCAGCAGACAGCTGTCAGTTCACTTCGGGTCCATATCATTTCTCCGACGCTCCATTGTTCCTCTCGGTCGTATGCGGACTGCTCCGCCGGCAGAGCAGCCGGAGGAGTCGGCATACGACCGAGAGGTCGGAGAAATGATATGGACCCGAAGTGAACTGACAGCTGTCTACTGAAAACATATTTCTCGAATGAGTTTGTTGTTGCTGGTGACGTAAAGAGGTCAACAGGTGGATCTATTACCACTAGTTGAAATGGGCACAGCGCCACCTATCGTACCGGGGCATTACACGCTTCGGCCAATGAATCGATTTACTCGCCGCCATGTATACGCGGACAATTGCAGTTGTCCAATTGCGGAGCATAGACGAGCTATGGCTTTAATCGAAATAATCTGTGCATGTAAACGTACTGACTGTTGAGTCCTGGTAGGATCCTGAGAATCAACTTCTGTGAGGATCGAATGGTTTTCTTACATAACTAATTGTAAAAAATATATATTTATATTGATATATATATATAATATTGTACGTATGTGTGTGTGTATGTATGTGTTTATGTGTGTTTTCGACTTCCAGGACATTCTCAACACCATGATCCGTTCCTGCTCCCCGCGATTCTTCTTTCTGGGCCTCCCCGGCTTCACCATGCTGGTTGGAGATTTCATCACCGCAGCCGCAAGAGTCCTGAGCACAGACTCACCTGAGGTATACTGACTCTTACCTGATGTATACTGACTCTTCCCTGAGGTATAGTGACAGACCTGAGGTATAGTGACTCACCTAAGATATACTGACTCTCACCTGAGGTAAGCTGACTCTCACCTGAGGTATGCTGACTCTCACTGATGGTATGCTGACTCTCACCTGAGGTATATTGACTCTCACCTGAGGTATATTGACTCATACCAAAGGTATACTGACTCTCATCTGAGGTATACTGACTCTTACCTGATGTATACTGACTCACCTGAGGTATACTGACTCACCTGAGGTATACTGACTCACCTGAGGTATACTGACTCACCTGAGGTATACTGACTCTCACCTGAGGTATACTGACTCTCACCTGAGGTATACTGACTCACATGAGGTATAATGACTCTTAATTATAATAGTCTTTATTGTCCACAAATGTGGACATTTGCCTTTGGCTTCACAGGTTAGTTAAAACACATAACAGTAAATTACAATAAATACAGGTTGGTTTAAACACATCACAGTAAATCACAATAAATACAATACAATAATAAATAACACAAAATGCACAATACAGACAATAACAATAACGGACATGGTTCCAGTGTGAATTGTGTTTTTAGCAAGTTAGGTCCTACAGTTCAGTGAGTTCTACTCAACACAAGAATGTAGGGCATCATCTGTGTGCAATGTTAAAGGCCGCAGTATACTCGCCGTTCCCAAGCTGTCGCGCGACAATGTGACGTCACGGGAGGACGGTAACTATTTATACTCGCGCTGGTGGCCGCGACATTATTCTACATCACTTCCCCACCTGGTCAGCCATCAACAGTCCAGTGTATGGCAGCAGTTCTCATATGAAGTGTTTGTAAGCATCCATCTTAATAACTTAGTGATTATCTTAGCCTATATACTTTTATTTTATAACTTACTGCCGCTTTGAGATTGTTTTTCAGCCACGTAATTCCACTCGTCTTTGACCACAACAACAGTAGACAGCACTTACATAAAACCACGGTTTATTAGCGAAAGAATATAGGCATACACCACACAATAAAACAGAACATATAAAGAAAGAAGCCTTAGCAATAAGGCGCATTACAATGTGCCTTCGAACTCATCCGTGTTTCTGTTTCCGCTTTGTCGCGCGCCGCTGAAAAAAAAAGAGCTGTGCGCGACACGGCGCGTTCGGGCCAAAATCCTGTCGCGCCGGCGAGATCTACGTCATTTTGACGTCACAACGTCGCGCGACAGCTTGGGAACGGCGAGTATACCGCAGCCTTAAGTATGTATTTTATCTATACATGCAGTGCGTTGAGACGCTATCTCTGTACGCTATGGGTGCCCAGTAGAAACTAGCGAGACAATCCCAGTGTACATGTTCATAAAGATCCAGTTAAAACAACACTCAGGAGTTGATCATTCCACTTCACTTCCATCAAACATACTTTATTGCAAAATTACAAGTAAACCTTTTTTCCATGTTCCCTGTGGATGTAGGGTTTTTTTTCTCTCTCGCTCCATGCCTTGTTAGCTCATGTTTTTATTATTATTATTTTTCTTCCTGGAACCGGGCTGCTGTTAGTTACGTGCAGCATTAGTGCGTTAATGATAATGTTGTTGTTGTTTTCCTGCACTCTCCCACCAGGCTCCCAGAACGGAGGCTCAGATGCTGCTGGGCTCCCTGGTCTGCTGCCCCAACCTCTACCGGGAGATTCCACTGCTGCAGACTGTCCCCGGCGCCGACCACGTCGTCGTGGGCAACGAGGACATCAAGGTGACCCACATCGGTGCACGTATAGCCTCGTGGTGACCAATGAAACATGAAACCTGTGTTGTTGTTTTTAACCACCATTTCTGTTTGATGGTGCATGTCATTCAATATCCATTAGTGCCGTTAAAAAAAGGTTGTCAAATTAAAGGGGGAGAGGGGAGGAAACGTGATTAGGGATAATGGATAAGGGATAATGTACAGCACGCCTGTCATTATTGTGAAATAAACCCAAACAGGGCGATGCAGGACCCCGACGCGAAGCAGAGGTCTGCTATTCAGAAATAACAGACCGTGACCGTGAAGTGACTAATCAGAATGGAGTATTCAACAAAGCCGTGTAATAAAGGATTCTAAATCATAGGAAGTGGTTAAAATGTTTGTGTTGCCGTCTCTTCAGGACTATCTGGTCAACATCCTGTTGAAGACCGCTCGGAACGAACCCATCGAAGGGGCCAGGTACGACACGCGCTGCATCTCTACCATCCTGTCTCGATCTGAGGTGTGTTGTTTGTTTGCTTTTAATGTGTCTTGAAACGCGATATCGTCCCATCCCATAATATCTCATCAGGTGCATAGCGATGTGCAGCCTGGGCCTGTGGGTGTGCGAGGAGCTGATGCAGAAGAACATCCACCACCAGGTGAAGGACGCCATCAACGTCTTGGGGGTGACACTTAAGGTCAGTGGTGCAGCAGTCGCCCGATAACTTTGACAGTGTCACCGGATCCCCCCACTGCTGAGTTGTACATTTTGTTATTATGTAAGTGACTAAAAACTATTAGTTTTTTTGTTATGTTTCTCCTTCTGTTGTCCACCTCGTTTTTTATTCTGTCTGTGATTAATCACATGCCCGTCCCGTGATTTGAACTGTCAAAATGACATCAGGCCGTGCACGGCAAATCAGAGTACATGACCACAACCTATGATTCCACAGTGTTGTGTGTTACGCACAGACAAAATGACAGTTGATTACACAAAAAGGGATTGCAGCACAATCTCAGTGCATGTGGGGGCAGACAGAGAGAGTGTGATGAAGGATGATCATGGAAAAAGACGGGGTGGTGTTTTTTTGTCTTTTTTGGAGTATTTTTTGGAAGTGTTTTTTTTTCTCCCTTCACCGAGTGAAGAGATGCAGAGACCTGGTGTAGGCTGGTGTGTCTTTTGTTTTTTTTTCTGGAAGAGGTTTTGGGTTGGTGCCGTAATTTCCACAACCACTCACTCTCTCCAGTCCATGTGGACCATTTTACGCAGCGGCAGCACGAGCATCTCCTGGCTTCCTGTCTGTGCCCCCCTTCCACCCACTCCCCGCCCCCCTCATCTAATGGAGCAGTAATCACTCCCCTGCACAACTTGACACACAGACTCAGCCAGCCCCAAAATAGAGGGGTATGGGGTGACAAGGGGAGAGCGGCGCTGAGAATCTCTTTTCTAAAAGCAGGTGCTGAACTCTCAGGGCTCCTTTTTTGTGTTTGGCCATTTCTGCACTCCCCACATTGTCTGTCCTTGTTACATGTTGAGAGGCATTCAATTGGAAGAAATGGGAAATTCTATTTCTCCACAAAAGATTTTTTTTTTCTTTTAAATCACTGAAGAAATCCACATTTGACGGAAAATTGTCAACAACTGAAATCCCCCCCCCCCCCCCCCCCCCCCCCCCCCGCAAATCAGTCCAGTGTGAATGAGGCCGGGTCTGAAGTGGAAAATAAATTATGCTGATTGTCTGCACAGTGAGAGGCAACGCAATCCGGAAGAAAGGGATTCTTGGAACTTTTGTCACAGGCAATATGTTGGGAAACTTTCCCTTCCATTGTTGCGCCTGCCGTGACGCCATGTAATTCCTTTTTTTCATTTGCACTTTTTGTGACACAGCAACATACCATACAACATCCCCCACGTATGGACAATAGGTCCACAAGTGGGGGAAATGTTAAATACATGGATTTTTGTTATGAACCGCAGCCCTGCTACGTTAACCTGAATTTTATTATTTCATTATTTCTGTTGGGGTTTTTTTGGAAACTGGGGAATTATTTCAGCAAAAAGTAAACAAAACCTGGCTTCCAATATGGATGCATGCTGTATAGTGAGTACATCCAGAATACATCTTGTGAATTAACTGTGCGTGGTGCTGTGTCCATTCTGCCCCCTCCACTCTCCTCTCTGTGTACATAGTTTGGGAACAAGGCAGTGGCCCAGGTTGCATGTGACGTGTTTCAACTCCTGATTTCCCACTGGAAACATCTCCAGAGGCTGGAGTCCACTCTGCCCAAAAAGATCATCGAGGTAGGACACACACATACACACTTGAATTCCAATCAGTCACTGAATGGTAAAAACCTGCCTTTTGGATATGGTGCTTGTGTTTGTTTTTGTAGTTCTCTAAAAAATGAGTCGGCGATAAGGAGCCAATCCCTTTGTTTCCCACCTTGTGTTTAGTGGAACAAGATTTTTGATTCCCAACTTAGATCTTGGTGCTGAAATGGGTACAAACACATTTATGTGACAGTATGATATAAAAAACCAACTACACTGTCATTTCAACAGTGAGTGTTCTCCCCTGGACACACCTGCTGGAAAGTATATAAACTAGGGCTGCAATGTTAACACGTTAATGTTGTGATTAATCTGGAACATTTTACGCAAATTACATTTTTTTAACTTAAATTAATCATATTACCAAATTCGATCCCAACTTCCTCTCATAAATCCAGCACGGATTTTTACCTGCCTGCGGTGAGGCGACGAGCGTTACGGAGGAGCAGTACCTTGTTGTCGGATTGCTAGTCGCACCCGCTAGAGATTCATTTTCAATGAGAGATGGATGGCGACTTGCAATCCAACAACGTACTGCTCCTCCGTGCCGTGCCGTATGTCTCTAATTGAAAATGAATGTCTAGTGGGCACACATCGCGGCCATCTATAAAGGCCAGTCGTTAATTCGTCAAAAAAATGAGGTAATAAATTGAGCAGGAAACGGTGGAGAAAGTATAAAAAAGAAAATGACAGAAATAGGACTCTTGGATACAGCTGTTAGGCTATACTTCTATTTTTATCTCTGTTTTTTGGGATCCATCGTTTCTTGGGCTTGAGTTTGCCATGAGTTAATGTTTGACCTGTGTGAGTCCCTGAAATGTTTAGTCCGTTGTTTGGACACACTACATTGTGTTTTTGTTCTTAATTGATTTCCAATAAAAAATATACATACATTTGCATAAAGCAAGCATATTTTGTCCACTCCCACATTGATAAGAGTATTAAAAACTTGAAAACATTTTGATCGTGACAAATTAATCGTGATTAACTATGGACAATCGTGCGATTAATCGCAATTAAATATTTTAATCAATTGACAGCCCTAATATAAACACTAGAGAAATTACTCCCAATTCTGAAAACTATCTTTCTATCTTCCATATTCAAAATTTCAAGAGTTCACATGAGTTTTTTTAAACACATGATTAATCCCGCCGTGAAAATATGATTATTTATATGCGTACATGGCCATGGAAGTCCTTCCTTCCCTCAAACTCATTCATGCACAGCTATCCCTTCCGTTAAGCCGTTCATAAAAAAACAGCGGCTGAGAAAGATGGACAACAGCCAGCCCAGGGGTCAAGAATTACATTGATGAAATACAAATGCAAATAAAAAAATATAATAATAATAACCCAACTCCAATTTATTTATACAAGTAGAATCCCACATAGTTATCCTGGTTTTGCAGAGTTCACTGGTTAACAAAGTTTCTGCAATTATTCGGAACTGCAATGATTATCTCTCCAATAACAACACAGAGAAGGGCTGAAATTCCCTGCAACGCTTTTAAGGAACTAAATTGGACTAACAAGCAGTCTAAAAGGCAGTCTGACCATCCCAGCCTCAGCCAGCTTGAAGTCCAGCGATGGCATTAACAATCATAGGCTAATGGGAGGCTGTTCCAGCCTAAAGTGCCTGTTGTAGCAGTTGAGGGAACAAAACGGCAGCAACATGCCGCATCAACAAACTTAATGATCGCAAAACATTGTTCCGAGTCCTCGCCTGATGCTCCACTCGCCGACAACTTTTTTTTAAATCGCAGACAAAAGCCACCAGCTCGGAGGCAAATCGAAGCGCGTCCCCGTGAGCGATGATAGCGCCGTGTAAACTGCTCGAGATGTGATCTGAGAGGTTCGCCAAAGCGTCACAGAGGCCTCTGAGATATATAGCAGGTTAAATATGTGGACCTGTCAGGGAGTCCAAATCCTTTCGTGTGAAAGGTGTTGTGACCAGCAGTGACAGCAGTGACGACCTACAGCCAATGAGAGCGCAAGACATAGGCAAGAGGAACACAAGGGGAAGGAGTCGTAACAATATATATATATATATATATATATATATATATATATATATATATATATCAGGGGTCGCGTTAACCGAATATTTTCCGTCATTGACCGTTTTTTTTAAACGGTGACGGAAAAATCTGAGGGCCGTTCGTTTGACAGATTGCATTTCACACCCTGACCACTTGGTGGCGATGAGCATATTAATTGGCTCTTGTAGAAGAAGAAAAGTAGAAAAGAAGAAAGAAACAACAAACCCACTTGAAACATTTGATTACGCGCAAGCGGGCACGCGAGGAACCTAGAAGCTAGGGTTGGGCGATGGCCCTTAAATTGGCAGTGACGATGTTTACAGTAAAACATCGTGACGGACTATGATATCGTTGTCGGGGGGGGGGGGGGGGGGGGGGGCGCCTATTAACGGAAGCGGGCCGCCTATTAACGGCATGGACCAACACTTTTAATAATCGTATTTACCGTATAACTGCACATAACTTTATTTAAAAGCAATCAAATGGAACACATGTTTGTTGGTAGCCTATTTGGTGTCCGGTGCGTGTGGATGTGCGGCTCCTTCGGCAGAGTGGTTCATGTTAATAGCGGAGTCCGGGAGGGTTCACCTTCACGGCGTAGTTACGAGGGATGTGCGACTATCGTTTTAAAAAATACTAAAGTGTTTTTTAAAGTTAGAAAGATATTAGATATTCAACCGATATTCACGCTCCGAATTACAGCGATCAGACACGGGGAACTAAAGCCAGGTTGGTCAGGTATGAGTCCCGCGTGTCTAGCGGTGTCTACCTGCCCATGTGTATACCTACCCAGGTGTATACTGCCCAGGTGTTTACCTGCCCAGGTGTTTTGGTCAGTATGCCTGCAGCGATTAGTTAAATCAGGGCTTGTTGTGACCACGGATGTATTCGGTTTGCGATGCTCATGCCTTCTAATCTTTATGTTTTACTTTTTGCTCGACTAATGAAAACGTATTCGACTAAGCCTCCGTCGGTCGACTAAGCCGACTATTAGGGGGCAGCCCTAGTTAACTTACAGCACTTTATATGGACCATTAGTTATATTTTCAATGTATTTACAGAGCAATCCCTGCAAAGTTTTTAGGTAATAACTATAGAAGAGACTATAGGATTAGTGTGTGTCGGACGAGGGGGGCGTGGCATCACGATGGTGGCTCTCCATCGTGATGTCAGTCAGCCATCACAATGGACGATGACAACCCTACTAGAAGCCCCACTATACGCGAATTATCCGCGACATTGCGCCACCTTGAGAACTCGTTCGCTTGGGGGCGTGTTGACTAGTGGATCAACTAGCTCCCGCGTGTTGACTAGTGGATCAACTAGCTCCCGCCCGCATTGTGGTGATGAATCACCGTCAAGCCCCACTATACGCGAAATATCCGCGTGATGACAGTCAAGCCCCACTATACGCGAATCGCCTGGCGGCCGATATTCTTACATATTCTTCTGCTTGATGTGTGTATACACGGTGTGGATTATTTGTTCAGCTTGTTTGGACTGAATATTAATTAAAAATGAATAAAATTAAATGCTATTGAACATGTCATTATTATCATTTAAAAAATTTAAGTGACCGGTGAAAATAGATAATGACAGGATTTTTATGACCCTGTCAGTCAAAATGACGGACAACGAAAAAGTCTAGCGCAACCTCTGATATATATATATATATATTAGAGATGGGCATAGATTAAAATATTTAATCTAGATTAATCTAGACTAATCTTGAAATTAATCTAGGTTAATCTAGATTAACGTGGCTCCTTTGAATGATGTCGAAGGTGTCCATAATATGTGTTTGCTACCTAAATAATGACTTATATTACCTGAATAATGACTTATATTACCTAAATAATGACTTATATTACCTAAATAATGACTTATATTGCCTAAATAATTACTAAAAGTGGGTCTGCGCGATTGTTGAGCGGGGGTGGGGGGGGTGCTACCGGAGGTTTTTGTTGAAAGGGAGGTGATACCGGAGCCTTCAGTTGCCGAATTGTTGAGCGGGGGGGGGGGGGGGGTGCTACCAGAGTTAATATATTAATATGTTTTCGCGTTAATATATTAATAGCGATAAAAATCTCGCGTTATCGCAGCCGATAACGCCGTTATCGGCCCATCACTAATATATATATATACATATATATATATAAGTACATGGCATACACACAAGCTTTTCAGTTATTTGTAACAAAAACAAAGCACAGACATGTCCTTGTCAAGCCACAATACGAACAGGCAGCTACCTACGTTTTCATTGCAAAATTATTTATTTCCCCTCCAACTCGCTGCAGAACAGACAATTGTTGCCGCGTGCGTCTCTCAAACCATTCTCACCTCTATATTCTATTATTTTACTTCCTGGTTTTCTACACTGTAAACCGGCGCACGGACAACGTCAGTCAGTCATAGAGTGTGAAACCCACAACGACTTCAAGATACCCGATTACAAGACAGACATGTCGTGTAACGTGTGCAATACAGCGATCTGACGACTTTGAACGTCATGTCGTGTGTAGGCAGCTTAACTCGCATATCCACACTTGCGTGCCAAGCATATACATTTGTATCAAACGTGTACACACTCGGTGCATGAATATCACAATATAGCACCCATGTCAATGACCGCCATAACAAAAGGAAACTTACAAAAAATATATGTATAAGCATCTCATCCACATCACACATACACACACACAGACTCACACACCCACAGGTAGCACTGCCTCACCTCAAGAATCACAGTGTGTCATCATCATGCGTATCTTTCTCTCTCTCTCTTTTGTCCCCACCCCGCACACAGGTCTTTGTGGCCACAATAGCCTTTCTGTTGCCAAGCGCGGAGCACTCTGCGGTGGAGGCGGACAAAAAGGTACATTGTGGGGAATGGAAGGGAGCGTGAAATGGCTGAGATCTAAGGGCTCCCTCTTTCAAGGTGCAGCGGTGCATTTGCGGAGGAATTTTACACTAGAGTGGCTCAATTTACAGCGAGCCCTTGCTCACTTGCACTCACGCTTGTTGTGGGTCGTTCCCATGTCTCTTTATGCGTCTCTCCTGTGTTGGTTTGTATCGAGTTAGCATGTCTCCATTCCTGTTTATTTAACCCAACGTCTTGCCTATACTTTTGAGTGCGTTGTCTTTATTTAGTAGATGCAGTTTTGTTTTGTTGTTGTTTTTTTTTACGCTTACCAAAAACGGCACTTCTTATGTGTGTTGCGCTGCCTTGCTCCTCTACCCCTTGAATGCCCCGACCATAATCGGACCGGTGTAACCACACTGTTCCCTCCTCCCTCCCCCTACCTCTCCCTAGCTGATGGTGTCCCTACTACTCTGCCTGTTGGACTGGTGTGTGGCCGTGCCCCCAAGTCTCCTGCTGGAGCCCATCACCATGCCTGTGCTGGACGACCCGGCCTCCCACAAGGCCCCGCTGCTCGACTACGTCTACAGGGTGGGTAGTGTTTGGGCCATCCTTTCCTGGACGGACCACGTCACAATGTTCACTCACAGCCTCAACTTTGACCCCTACAATCCAATCCCAACACCACCAATACAGCCGCCACCAACATCAACCGAAAAAAGCCCATAGGAGCTTGTCAGAAAAACGAGTCCCCAGCAGCCCCCACACAGACGTAGTGACGACCATGAATCACCGCTTAGTGTCGCGCTCCCCCAGCCATGGATCATTTGAAAGGCAAAACACTACTGGTCTGTTGCTGCCCATGCCCTCGCCCATGCAAGCTCCGTGTCCTGCATTCTCTTTAGAAGATCCACCACAAATCGTCTACCTTTTTATATGTATTAGTTTGTGTTGTTGTGGTTGTGTGTGTGTGTGTGTTTTATTGAATCCTTCCCTCCTAGCCCTTGTGTTGGCGCTGTCACTTCCTTTTAACATGTTGCTTTACGGCCCCAGCCGCGAGGAAGAGGCTCTGGAGATGAATGAGGCATTATGCGCCGGCGCCTGCCCGGGCAGATGCGGTCAACGGCAGACCTTTGTTGGGGATGTCACCCCCCCGATAAGAAATGGTCAAATTATTCAAACAGAGTCCTTTGTCGACTTGATAAGCAGAGGCTATAAATGCTTGTCCCGGAGATTTGAATTGAATATGTCTTAATATGGGAGCAACTGCAGCTGCTATGAAAAAAAAGAAAGAGGGGGGGAAAAAAAGACAGCACTATTAGTGTGATTAGTTGTACAATGGCGCATACAATAGACTTAACCCCTCTGGTTTTAATTGGAAATAATATATTATGCAAGGGGTGAGGAGGTGTGAAAGTGTCATCCGAGAATAAAGCGCGGGGCAGAATATCGAACATGTCCACATGTGTAAGGTGGTTGCTGTTGATAATGGCCTTCACAAGCCTGAATGTTTCAGGGACGAGTGGAGGCAGTTGTTTATTTTGCTATGCTACCGCTAATGTACTTTCATCTTTTCTGTTTTATTTTTGAAAATATATTTCCAAATTGCTTGTGCTTTTCAACTGCCAAAGTAGCAACAATCTCTCTGCGGACAATTGTGAGAATTTGGATTCTTGAATTTCTTGACAATTTTCTGAATGTATCCATGCTTGTTGATCTATCTGTGGGATCGTGTGCGTATGTGAGCTTTCGTTTTTTTTGTGTGTGAGCGTGTGTGTGTGTTTTATGTGTGTTTACTGACTATAACAGCATGAGGCAGCTTGCTGTAAAACGCCAAGATTGCTTTGGACCCTATTGGTTCGCTGAGAGTTCCACTCAAGCTTCTCCATCTGCTCTGCTCGCCTGCCACAGCAACCAGCTGCATCCCCTATGCCCTTTGTTTGTGTGTGTGTGTGTGTGTGTGTGTGTGTGTGTGTGTGTGTGTGTGTGTGTGTGTGTGTGTGTGTGTGTGTGTGTGTGTGTGTGCATGCATGCCTGTGAAAAATTGTATGCTGGTGGATGTGTGTGTGTGTGTATGACTTAATTTGCTTTGCTCTTTAATATTTGATGTGTGTGCCTCAGCACATCCATCTATACACATGTGCACCCGTTAACTTCAGTATGTTATTTCCACTGTGTATACCTACCTTCCAGGAACTGTTGCTATGTAAGTCTCTCTAGCTCTCTCTTGCTCTCTCTCTCTCTCTCTCTCTCTCTCTCTCTCTCTCTCTCTCTCTCTCTCTCTCTCGCTCTCTCCCCAGCTCTCCTCAGAGCAGGCTCTTTGGGGCTTTGCCGCGACAGCTGTTTGGTTCGGCTCTTTTCAGCATCAAGCGTCTAATCCCTCCCCAAATGCAGTCGACAGCTCCAATGGAAGAATCCATCCACATACTGTCTGCATTGCCCCACACAACACAATACTGTTGCACATGCCCAGCCGTCCTGTGTGTGTATGTTTGTGTGTGTGTGTGTGTGTGTGTGTCTTAGCCAAATGTACGTGTCTGTCTTGAATGGGATTAGCCTTTGCCTGGCTTCCACTAAGTTGGTCTCCTCAATGAGAGAGGCTGTGGCATATGTGAGCTTTCACTCAAACGCCATCTTGAGCACCTTGCCGCACTCACACGTACACACACACACACACACACACACACACACACACACACACACACACACACACACACACACACACAGATACCATACAGATATCTTGGCCCAGAACAGATTGGTGTGTGTGTGTGTGTGTGTGTGTGTGTGTGTGTGTGTGGAAGCGCAGGCATGTTTGTGGTGGAACTAAGAACAAGGATAAAGTCTTAATTAAATCAAACAGTGTAAACCTGTCCGATGGCTGTAATCAACTGGCCCAGTGCGCCTTATCTGGCCCTGCCAACGGATGCTACGCCATCTGTTATGCAGATCGATACACTCGCACATCACAGGAGAAATGGATTAGCAGCTATAAAGAGCCTCTCTCTCTCTTTCTCTCTCCCTCCCGCTCTCTCCCTCCCTCTCCCTTGTCCCTCTCTTTGCAACCCCTCCCTCCCCCTCCCTACTCCACTGGCTTAGGATGTCAATGGACTGCATATTGTCCCTGTTTTTGTTGGTGGTGTTGTTGTTGTTTTTTGGTTAGATATGTCAGCCGGAGAAGTGGAGTAGCGTGATACACATCATGTCAAAGACCATACAATCTTATCAGTTGCAGTCATATCTTCCCGCCTACGTACACGCAGTGTAACGTAGCCCGTGTGGGAGGACTGTTGATAGTATTCCCTCAGCACCATGCAAACAGGTGTTAGCCACGCAAAGAAGGTGAAAGGAATTAATTGGTGATCTGCTGTGGTACAGCGCCCACGTTGGCTGGCGTCACACCCCCACGACCACCATGACGTCCACCTTCGTCTGCTGCGCACACTTGGATTGAGTCAGTCAGTGCTTTTGTGTTTTGTAGTTTTCTTGTTATCTGACAATGTTTTGTTTTTCTTGTCATGTTTTCTCAGGTGCTGCACTGCTGCGTGTCGGGCTCCAACCTGCACACGCAGCAGAGCCACTACCTGCTCAGCCTGTCGGACCTCTCCACCGACTACGACCCCTTCCTCATGCTGGGCCAGGTCAAGAGCTCCGAGCCCCAGCAGTCCCAGACCAGCGCCACTGACTTTGGCAACCTGCTCACCGTGGCTGAGGGTAAGAGGCCACACCCACCCACCCACTGACTGACTTTGTGTCTGGTAGGGATTCAGCCCCACACGCATAGCCTCGCCGCCCACTGTGCATGAGATTGCCCTAGGCTGGAATGGGAATGATGGTGGCTAGAATACCCTGTGTCTTTGTGCCGCTTCACCTCACATCAGATGGCCGGAGCACGGTTTATGCTGCGTACACACTACAGGATAACTAGGGCGATTTAGACCCGATTTGGCCCTTCCTGACTATTGGCGGGGAAAAACTTGGTCCGGGACATGGTCGTGACCAACACTCGGTACCGATTATCTCGTAGTGTCCGTAAACCCCTAAAAGCCATACATCCGATATCAATCAAATGGCCAAAGCTGTAAAAAAAAATGTGTCTATTAGAATAACTTGAAATCTCTAGGAATATAATATGGTTCTCTTTTCTGAGTGGCCGAGTGTCCTTTATGGATGTGGTCTCCTTCAATCCTGAGGTTGGCAACCCTACAATGTCAATTAAATTGGTTAGGGTCAGGGCGTCTTGATTTTGGTGTTTTTTGGGGGGGGTTTTGGTTTTTTTTTAGATATGAGCCTGTACATGTTTTTTACATTGTGTTCAACAGGGTGCATCTATAGTACATTATGTGAAACCGAAGTATTGCGCTCTACGGTGATTAAGCTAACCACTAAAGCGTTAGCTCGGATACAACCGGTAGAGATCACTCACTTGCAACTCTCACTTCCAAAATAATACAATAACCATGAATGTATCAATTACAACCGTCGATGTGATTTTAACCACCAAGCACCGTCTGCCATGTTTGTTTACATCCGTGGTTTACACTCACGTCATGTTTGATCGCAAGACTTAGCAACAGTTTTGATTTTGAGTCTGGAATCGGGGTTGTTCGTGAATGGAATCGGTTAGTGTGCGGTGCCGTTTTGGCCAGAGTGCTTCAAATCGTTGCACTCCACACACTACAGGAACAAATTTGTTAAAGTTCCTGTAGACAATTATTTTGCTTTAACGTATCAATATGAAGTAAATGTTGATTGCACAGTGTAATGGCTACAGAATAATGATACCATCAGCGTTTAGATTGGTTCCCTTAGCTTCCCTATAAGCCTTGCTTTCACTATGCAGCTCTGTCTGCCACTGGGCACGATCTCCCGGGAAAAATGAAGGCTCACTTAACGGGACAAAGAAAACACGTCAACAATTGCACATGCAACCAAAGCAGGAGGAATATTGCTTTTGTTTACCCCGGTAGCCGTCGGTTGCTATCCCGATTAGCTACCCCCAGTAGTGGAAATGGCGGACAGTGAAACAACTGAAGTAAAGCCAATCTGATGACACTACTTATATCTGCGTATGCTACTTTTTTGCATTGAGTATACTACCTGAATAAACCTCATGTCGCGACTCACCAGGCGATCCAGTCAGACTACCAACCCAGTTCGCTTTTGTCAACACATACTAAAGAATTTGTATCTGCTTTCATGTCTCCATTATAGACTGAATGAATAAATAAACTTACAGTTTTCCTCCTAATGTTTTCTTCTACTCCCCCCTCCACCCTGACGCCAAACCCTGCTGCCGATACTTGTTTGTGCAAAGCAATACTCAAACTATGTTATTACTATGCAATGTTACAATAATCATTAGGAAAGGAAACGGGATCTGGTTTGTCTTTGCGATAGCGGCGCAAAAATAATACCACTTTGAAATGTCAGGATTGGAAAAGTTGGAAAGTTGTCTACCGCCACTATAAGATGTGTCATTACATTAGTTGTTATGTGTGGCACTAGCGGCGCCAGGAATTTGATTGTGGGTGGGCCTCCAGAAAACTAGATGGGCCAGTTAAAATAAGCCACAAAAAAAACCCGGGTTCCTACGGAAGCCGTGTACGGGCCGTGGTTGCTCATCATTTTTTAGGCCTGTTTTCTTGTGATAACGACTTAATTATCTCACTATCTCGAGATAGCAAATTCATGGTTTTGCCAAGATCGCAACTTGACTTCCCCATTGATGTTCTTACAGTAAGAATTGACAAAGTCAGAAGGAGAGACCACGATTTTACTTTAATCAAGGACTGACACAAGCCGAAATGGCACTGTGTCTTTCTATTATGGACAACATTCATATAAGTCTTCGTCAGTTAAGAAGAAGACTAGCCAGACTCCAACTTTATAGGCGAGTTTGCTTAAGTGAGCCTGACACAATTGTCCGCTTCATTGCAAACCAGATCCGAGGCCCTGGCCGGCTTCATGGCTGATGTTGGAGTGGTGTGGAGCTGCCGGGTTGGTGTTACTAGACACGCAACATGTTCGTTATGTCGAGATAATGAGATAATTAAGTCGTGATCTCGAGATAACGGGCCTAAAAAATGATAAGCAATCACGGCCGTTCTCGGCTTCCGTAGGAACCCCTTTATCTCTGTCTCAGCGCTTTTTCTGCGGCACTGAGGACAGCGACTCAGTAGCCTACCTGTGAGATTTGGCTACGGGAGGACGTGATGGGGAGAGGGGTGGGGTAGAAGCTGCTGATTGGCTGAGAAGCTTTCACTCAAAGCTTTCCTCAGGCTGCTTATTGGATGAACAGCTAGAATGAAAATCACTCACTACTCACTATAGTGATAGCTCAAAATGGGTGGGCCCGGGCCTTAAATGGGTGGGCCCCGGCCCACCCAGGTCCAATAGTAGCGCCGCGGGTGATGTGTGGGGTCTCTCACGATTTTAAAATCGTATAAGATTCTGTCCCCAGCATTAAATAGAATTTGGGCATCACAGGCCAACGGTGGTTTGCATATTTTTTTTCCACATTTCTCTTATTTGGGCAACACACTGGAGCGCTCTCAGGCCACAGAAGTAAATCTATCTGGAAAAAATCTCCAAAAGATATTACAGGGAGATGTACCTCTAAGTGGCCATCCATTTGAGGCTCTACATTAAATGTCTATCTTATTAAAAGTATGAAAAGGAAATCAGCTATCAGGGGACCAGCTTGCTCAGCCTTGGAGAGAGGACCCATTATAGCCTGGTTTTAATATATATATATATATATATATATATATATATATATATATTATATATATATATATATATTAATAATGCAATTTTTCTGACCTTGTGATTCCATTAGTCAATGTATTTCCTTTGCCCGTAACACATTGTCCTTAACTTTTTTAGAAAAAGTCCCCTTTCAGCCTGATGTGGAAGTGCACATGGCCAGTGAAACAATGTGGGGATTGTAGCCTTGGCATTTGTGTGTACCCCAAAAATATCCCAGCGCACCGTGCTCGCTCGTTTCTCTGGGAGCTGAAAGCCTCCCGGTGTCTCGCTAGAAACAACACAGCGCTATCAAAAGGGTAAACCAAAGTGCGCCGACCTGGTTATATGCATCCCTTCCCCGCCTCGCCCCCCCCCTCCCCCCTTCCCTCCCATATTGATCAAGTCACATCAAAGGGAGGGCTGCATCTCTAATGCAGCTTGAGGCCACTTTCCAAAGAGCTTTCTGCACTTTGATGGGGGATGATGGAATTGATACCAGTGTCACAATGCGGAGAGCGCATCTTCTTGTTTTTTCTCCCGCCCCCCCTGCACGATATAAAGCACAGCATGCCTTTCTCTTGGGAGTAAAAACCTGTGCATTTACATAAACGCGTCCCTCTAAGTACTGTCCTATTCAGTAGCCTGCGGAGTGGTTCTCATTAGCACCGGGCCAGTCTCACCGCCCGCCCCATTGTAAGGAGACTCAATGGGCTCAAAGTTTTCGCCCATGATTAGATGCTACCTACTTAGAGGTGTGTTGGCCATGCCATTGTGGAAAAAATGAATAAAGTACCTTTTCAGGGATTTTATGAAAATTAGATTTGGCCTTGTATGGAGACTGTGGACAGAGATGCTAGCATGTCTATACATGAACACGAGGAAGAAGAAACGCCTCTGTGTGGGAGTGGATCAATGTTATTACAGGGTGCACACAGAGGTCCTGCCTTAAAGAAGGTCTTAAATATCATTCGAATAGGTCTGACTATCCTGTATGCTCGCTTGCTGTTAGGACAGACTGTAACACGGCACGAATCAAATCCTCAACACCCCTGACTGTAATCGGTTTGTTTTTTTATTTTGCTTTCCAGAGAAAAAACGGCGCAACATGGAGCTGATCCCGCTGACCGCACGCATGGTGATGACGCACCTGGTCAACCACCTGGGCCACCACCCACTGAGCGGCGGCCCGGCCCTCCTGCACAGCATGGTGAGCGAGAACCACGACAACCCCTACGTGGAGTCGTCGGAGCTCTCCTCGGAAGTCTTCAAGAGCCCCAACCTGCAGCTGTTCGTCTTCAACGACAGCACGCTGGTGTCCTACCTGCAGATCCCCGCCGAGACCCCCGCCTCGGCCGGACGGCCCCCGCGCCCCTCCTCTCAGGTGCGCGTCATCGTGCGCGACATCTCGGGCAAGTACTCGTGGGATGGCGCCGTGCTCTCCCGCACCGGCCCGCCAGAGGACCAGGCCGTCGCCGGGGTCTTTTCCGCCCCTCGGAAAAAGCAGCCACCACCCACCTCACCAACAAATGGCCCCTCGGACCCCCGTCGCTGTTCAGCGATGGACTCGGCCTCGTTCGGCTGCTGTGAGGAGCGTCAGCAGCAGGGGGAGGACGAGGAGGTGGACTTTCTGGACCGGCTGCTGGAGGGGCTGGGCCACACCAGCCCTGAGGTCCTGCCCCCCCACTCGCAGCTCAAGCTCAACCAGCCCGCCCCCTCGCCCTGCGGCATGAACCGGGAGCAGGAAGCGGCCATCCTGGAGGCCATCCTGCGGCAGACGGAGCAGGAGGAGGAGCAGGTGAGGAGGTGGGATGCCGACGTGAGCGTCCGGGCCGCCTGCCAGAAGGAGCCCGTCCACCAGGAGCCCAAAGCGCCGTTCTACTTCTGCCGGCTTCTGCTCAACGACCTGGGCATGAACTCCTGGGACCGCAGGTACACCACCACACCTCAGCGCTCTATCGCAGGACCACCGCAGTGAGGCGTGTGGGTGAGAGCAAGAGAGGGTGAATAAGGCTGTCAAAAAAGACCAGGACACTATTGTAAAGATTTCCGTATCCGCCAGCGTAACTCGACAAACACTGATTACTTTAGCCAGTGCCAAAAAGCATGTGCCCCCAAAGCTGGCCCCGATGTAGTCTTTTATTATTACTTTTGTGTGTGTCTCTCTCTCGCTCTCTCTCTCCCTGTCTGCCCTCATTGTCGAAGTGACCCAGCTGTGGACTTACTACTAAAGCCCCCTGTTGTGAAGGGGGAGAAAGGAAAGCTGTTAAAAGCACGCCAGAGACTGGAGTCTGTTAATCTCTTCATCCGCAGGGTGAAAAGTGCCCAGCTGTTTTCACTTAGGTCCACCGCGGCGTGTCACATCCTTACCGCGCTTTGCTCCGTAAATTAAAAGCTCACACCTCTTAATGGCGAAGGTGTGGCGCGTAGCAGGCCGCTAGGATATTGCTCTTGGCACCTGCACTTGTTTATTTCAAAAAGCATGAAGAATCGTGAAGTTGGGACTCAGGAGGCACGTACTTTTCCCTTTTTGCCCTTCCAAAGTTTCACGGCCCCATGCTTGTTTTGTGTTGTTGGTGTCATGGTGCATTTGGTTTCACTTTCTGTGCCCTTGTCTAAACTATTGTCTGGTCTTTGTTCACAGGAAAAGCTTCCACCTGCTGAAGAAAAACTCCAAGCTCTTGAGGGAGTTGAAAAACTTGGACTCCAGGCAGTGGTAAGACTTATTCTGGCCACTGATACTTGGCCAGAATTTTTTTTTATATACAAACTTTTTGTAGTTGTAAATGTTGGTCACAAATAAGAAGCTCTAGTTGAAATGAGTCAAATTGCTTTGCTTGGTAGTTTTTGTGGGTTGCCCTTTTATCTACTCGAACCCACTATTGAAGCAGAGGACTGCAGCCTCTCTGAGGATTGGACTCCAAGTCTTCACTGTTTTAATGCAGCAGCAGCAGCAGCAGCAGTAGTGTGTCCTCGTCTGCACTGTTGTCTCTTTCAGTATCCCTGCAGTACACCCCTCTGCCTTCTCTAATTTACACACACACACCACTATTGCCAATCACAGCTTCGGAACAACCTTCATCTGCCCCCCCCCCCCCATCTTACCGAATCTTCTATTGTATCTTTTATTTCTTCTTCTCTTTCATGCCGTTTCTCCTGTCTTTCTTCTCTACACTTTGCTTTCTGTGTTTAATCCCTCTCTCTCTCTCTCTCTCTCTCTCTTTCTCTGTCTCTCTCTCCCTCTCTCTCTCTGTCTTTTTCTTTCTTTCTGTCTCTCTCTATCTCTCTGCTAATGAGAGGGACTTGTGGGGGGACTAGCATGCAAAATGCCCCCAATTTACGCACGGTTATGCTCACTGCCATGGCAACAGAGCATTCGCTGGGAGAGAATTTAGATTTGGCTCAGATAAATAAATAGTGTTGTTTATTTTTATCATTCTTTTATTTATTTAAAGGTGCATTAGTTCTGGGGGCAAAATAGTACAATCTTCACCAACTCCTACCGAGACATACCCACGTCATAAAAGTGATGAAGGTGAAGGGGCAGGGCTTTACATGCAAAGCATTTCAGCGTTAAACTTTCTCATCTGTGTTGGAGTATGTCTTACATTTATTTGTTTTGTTTACATTTTTGTTGTTGTTTGTTTCTATAGTCGGGAGACACACAAGATCGCTGTGTTCTACATCGGGGAAGGCCAAGAGGATAAGTGCTCCATTTTGTCCAATAGTGCAGGCAGTCGGGCCTACGAGGACTTTGTATCTGGACTGGGATGGGAGGTAATATATATGCAATTTCTTTTTCTACATCACTAGACAAGAAAATATATTGGTTATTGTTGCTTTCTCTTAAAGGCTACGGTTTTTGGTTTTGATTTTCCAATATTTTCTGTACTTTTTCTCTGTGCTATTGCTTCTCAAACAAAAAACAAAAAAATGTATTTTTTATTATCGGTAAAGGGGCATGTCTTCCAAAATAGTGATATTTTTTATTACGAAATATAATTTATTTCAACATTGTCACACAACTCTGTCTGATACCTACAATGTCCAACCAATCCGTCATTCACACACACACACACACACACACACACACACACACACACATGTACCGACCAGCATCATATCCGTCCACGTGGACCTCATCTACGCATGTATCCACAGGTGGACCTGGCCACCCACTGTGGCTTCATGGGCGGTCTCCAGCGGAACGGCAGCACAGGCCTGACAGCCCCCTACTACGCTACCTCCAATGTGGAAGCCATCTTCCACGTGTCCACGCGGATGCCCTCCAACTCTGACGACTGCCTAACCAAGAAGGTACAGCACTGTGTTGCCCCGTTTGCGTATGTGTTCCCATAACACTGTTTATACTAAAAGTATAAACAGAAATGGCCACTATGTATTTGTTAAATTGAATTGAATTTATTAATAGTTTGTTAGCCATCCTGGTCATTATCCTGCCTTAGTTTCCATTACGTTATAGGTTACAAGTTTTAATTATTGATGATAAAAACTATTTACTACTAATTCTGATTGTTTGTGTACTATTCTATTGTTATTCCATTTTTATTTTATCACTGATACTAGATAGTGACTCTAGACTATCAGAATGATGCTACTCAAATAGTCAGCATTGCTGTGGTGCCGGCTGTGTGTTATCTAAATTAAGTGCTTTTCTCTGGCTGAGGTGGTGGTGGAGGGGGGTATCTTGGGGGGGGTCGAATGCAAAGAAATGGCTGCTCAGCCCTGCCTTGGCTGGGCGGCGTATCGCCGCAGCTCTCTGCTCCGTGTTAAACTGTGATCAGGAGGTGTGACTCCAGAGTGCGGGCATTGATTAGAAGCCCGGCCCGGCGCAGGCATGAGGAGTGGAAAAGGTAGCATGCGCGTGAGTGAAGAGAGGCCATGTGCCGCTGTGGTAATGACTGTGATTCCGCTAGCCCCTGGCCCCCCTCCCCCGTGCGCTGTGACCAGGGCCCGGATTCAGACATTAGCTCCCCCTGCAAGGGCAGGCGCCGGCCCGGATACCGGCAGGATCCTTTTATCCGATTCCTGGCGGCGCGGCGGGAGCGATCGATTGGGTTTTGCGCTGGGATTCTGAGTCACGCTGCACCGGAGGCAGTTAGCACAGAGAAATGAGCCGCAAGGCCCCTGCCCGTGCCGCCAATCTTCTCATACAGCACCCTGTCGAGCAAGGAAATTCATCAACCTCTCCCTTATAAAGCCCCTCACACCCCCCCATCCCAATCTGACACACACAGACACGAGTACACCCCCCCCACCCACCCCTTTTGCCCACTTCAAAAACACCCTCCCGCTCCTTCCGACGACCCCATACTGAACCTGTGCTCAGCACCCGCGGAAATTAGTTAGCCAAGTGGAGATTCGATTGTGAGCGGCCGGAGGGAGGCGCTGACGGGCCCAACTGAAGTGTGCCGTGGGCCCACTTCCACTCATTTGACCGGGAGCCCCTATAATTGCTCCTGCCTTCTTTGCACAGATCCCAGCACTCGCCGCAGGCCCGAAAGCAAATTGGCAGACGGGCGCCATGCATGCATGCGGGCTTAAGACCAAGATAGGAGGGGGGGGGGGATGGAGAGAGGGGAAGCAGGGGGCCGGGTGGTTGGAGGTGGAATTGGGATGAAAAAGAGGCTTAATCTGTGTCAAGGCAGGAAGTTTTTCTCGTGTACAAATAAAGCTGTGAGTCCAGCAGCTACACGTCGGGCTGCTGGAAACCAGTAGCTGGATGGGGAGCTTTCATCTGTTTGGACTGAGTAAAAAATAAATAAAAGATGGGGCCCCCAGCGAAAGCAGAAAGAATAGAGAAATGGAGAAGAAAAAAAACATGCATTCCTCAATCCTATTGTAGGCTTTAACACAGAGATGGGCCCAGCAGCAGCTGCCTTCAGTAATGTGGTTAGAAGAGGGACCTGAAGGGTGGGGGTCAGGCCCTGGGAGGTGTGTGTGTGTGTGTGTGTGTGTGTGTGTGTGTGTGTGTGTGTGTGTGTGTGTGTGTGTGTGTGTGTGTGTGTGTGTGTGTGTGTGTGTGTGTGTGTGTGTGTGTGTGTGTGTGTCTGATGCCTTGGCGACCACCCTCACCACCCTCAGGCACTGAGGCTTAACTGGCTCCACTGTGTTTTTATAAGGAAGAACTTGTGCTCTGGAGACCTTTTGGTCCTCTTTTGTGTGTGTGTGTGTGTGTGTGTGTAAAAGAGAGAGAGAGAGAGAGAGAGAGAGAGAGAGAGACCCAGTGGCTGGGTGGGAGGTCAAAAAGGGCTAATTGGACAAGAGCCTTTAACTCGGGTCATATTTTATAGAAAAGTCTTGCACGTCGGTGCATGAATAGATTGTTCCCGAAGGCTAGTGACGAAAGCACAAGCATCCTCATTAACCCTGCGATTCAACCCATCCAAATGCTAATACGCTAACTCAAATTAGCACTCCCAGGTTGATTGGCTGCCGCGGATACATATTCAACATTTTCCATCAAATCACCCCATTGACTGACCTGCCCGGGACCTGCTTATCTGCGGACAGACAAACTGAACCGGCAAGCGCCAGCGTAATCAACATGGCGTGGATTTGTTTAACATTACCGTATTACCATAATTAAGGGCTTATAATAGAATGTGCTAATTGCATTTTTGGTGGTGAGGGCATGTTTTCTTAATGGCTCATTAGGCCCACAGTACATTGACAGATGTTTTTCTCTCCAAGTGGAGGCCCTCTACATAGTACTGCAAGATACGGACGGACTGATAGAGTAGGAATAGCTGGGCCTCTTGCTAGTTAGCCGCCCTTACTCTTCACACAATATAATTTAGCTGTTTACATGCATTTGTTTGGCCCGGAGGAGGGGTTGGGAACGGGTTTGCCCATTTCAAACCCACAGCAGTCAATTTCCTGTCAACCCTAAAGTGTATCTTTTTGTCCAGGTCGGCCTCGTGTGTGTTTGTGAATAGAGTGGAAATGGGAGGCAATTTGATGTCGTATGGGGAAAGTTAATTGGATTTAAATTATTATTTTTTTTAAATGGTCAATTTCGCTGCATTTTTTTGTGTCCATAATTTGAATTTGTAATGAAAAAAGCTTAAAAGGAGCACAAAAACGCCAGAACTATGGATATATTGCATATTAAGACTATTTTATTCAAACTACCTTTGTGATTGAATAGGGAGGAACAATCCGCCTTGCTCTAGCATCTGTCATCTTTGCTTTGTATTAAGAATACGCCAATCACTAAACATGCTTGGAAGGGTTCATGTTCCTGGTAGATCAACAGTTTACGTCTCCAACAACTTGTGCTCCTTACCGCTAGTGTTAACAACTGGCTTTCATCATGTTGTAACAGGGGAATTGCATGTTATCACTCACACTATTTCTTTTTTTTTCAAAAATGTGTGCGTTACAGCTGAGACACCTGGGGAATGACGAGGTCCACATCGTTTGGTCGGAGCACACCAGGGACTACCGGCGCGGCATCATTCCCACCGACTTCGGCGACGTGTTGGTCATCGTGTACCCCATGAAGAACCACATGTACTTCATCCAAATCATGAAGAAGCCACAGGTAGGTTCACACGTGTTACCCCATGAAGAACCACATGTACTTCATCCAAATCATGAAGAAGCCACAGGTAGGTTCACACGTGTTACCCCATGAAAAACCGCATGTACTTCATCCAAATCATAAAGAAGCCACAGGTAGGTTCACACAAAAATAAAATACAGGAAATGTGAGATATTACAGGAAATTAGTGAGCCATACAGTTCTATCTTATTTTTAGTGGTGGGCATAGATTAATTTCTTTAATCTAGATTGATCTAACTGTAATCTTGCAATTAATCTAGATTAATCTAGATTAAAATGGCTCATTTGAATTCTGTCGAAGGCATTCATAATATGCGTGTGCTACCTAAATAATGACTAAAAATAAGTACTAAAATGCGCGATTGTTTACGGGGGGGGGGGGGGGGGGGGGGGGTGCGTGATTGTTGACCGGAGGGGGAGAGGTGCGCGATTGCTGACCGGAGGGGGAGAGGTTCGCGATTGTCGACGGGGGGGGTCAGTAATGACACCGCGAATACGGACGCTTATCATCTTTTTTTAAATATATATTTTTTAAGAGGCCCCTGATTGGTCGAGGCCCCGGCTGAAGCCCAGGCGCCACTGCCCAGACCTACGACCGACAGGGGGGGGGGGGGGGGGGGGGGGGGGCAACCATTCCGCAGCGCAGCCGTTCCGCGGCGCTTACCTTCCTTGGTGGAAATCCGGTATAGACCCAGCTCCCAACCCAACTTTGACAATAGATTAACGGCGATAATTTTTTTATCGCGCGATAAGAGTCTTGCGTTATCGCAGCGTGTTAACGCCGATAACGGCCCACCACTTCTTATTTTATACTTTTTTTAATTCATGTAATTATTTGTACTTATTTTTTGCATTGATATTTATCAATACAAGGTTTGTATAATGAAATCAATACTTTTACATGCAAAAAAATTCATTGTTTGAACTTGGTCGCTGTAGAATTCCTACTCGTCGCCTGGATGCAGTCCATAAGCATGTTCGCCTGGTCGCGGTCATCCAGAAGCATGTTCGCCTGGTCGCGGTCATCCAGAAGCATGTTCGCCTGGTCGCGGTCATCCAGAAGCATGTTGGCCTGGTCGCGGTCATCCAGAAGCATGTTGGCCTGGTCGCGGTCGTCCAGAAGCATGCTCTTAGTTTGCTGCAGCGTGTTATTACCCTCACTGTGGGCATGTGCTCTCAGCACTGCTTACCGTCCCTCCTTCATCTGGCTTTCATCTTCTCTACACTGTAATAACGCACTCGCCGCATCGTTGGTCTTCCCTGAAATACACTGCGATGCCTTCATCTGAGAGGGGCTATATCCCCCCCCCCCCCTCCCATACAACATTTCTGTTCAGGGTCCATCATTTTCATGTATTCAGAAAAATCAGTCCGGACACTTACGCTTTTGTTTTGGCTCCTAATACTTTTGGTGTCAAGCAGTGCTGTAGATATGTTTGTCCTTGACCATGTCCTTCAAATGCCTCTGGTTTAAGAGATGACCAACTCGCACACAAAAATATCCAGAAGACAATAGGGACCCACTCTGTGTGGATTGTCCTCTGGTGGATTATCTTTGTGGGGACAGTCTAAACAATAGCCACAGCCTCCATCTGAAGGCGGAGCAGAGCTGGGCAAAGCAGGGCTTAGGCGTGGTGCAAGGCAGAACGAGAGCCAGGACACAGGACAGCTTTGCCTGCTGGCCATACCTGCCAACCATTCTATGCCAGTGTGGACATAGAAGCCCGCCAATGCCTTCATTTCACAAGGTTGTGGTGTGTACCTTGCATTACGTCACACATGCAAGTTTTTATTTATTTTAGAAAAGGGATAAGATTTGATAATTTGTTCAGATTCATTTACAGTTAAATTGGTTTTGGTTTTATTTACCTCTATTTGTTGTGTGACTGGAGAGTGTTGGTGCATAATGAGTGTACTCCTGCTTGGAGGAGACAGTGGGGCCTATTGGAGAGACTTTGACATTCATGTCAACTTCCAGGTCAACGACCATTCAGCTTCTCTTATTAAGGGCCCCCCTCCAATACGCAGGAACAGACGCGTGTGCGCACACAAACACACACACACACACACACACGCTGCCGCTAAAATGCATATTTCTCTATTGTGTTTGTGCAGTAGTTCAATATGAGAGCATTGTCTCGTATTGATTGTCATTTTAATTTCATTTACCCACCATTGATTCACATTAGATATGTGTGGTTGTCATGCAAAGTTAGGCAAAATCCAATTTCATCTTGAACCCTGGCCCCCAAAACAGATGGAGAAACGGTGCCTCGGAATCAGATTTTTAATCAACCCTGTCCAATTGTAAATGGACTTAAGTCTGAAATTATGCTCACTGACCAAATTAAAAATTGGATCAATTAATCAATTTTGATTGGGGAAATCCTCCACTACTTTTTTTTGTATCTCATCATCTGCTGTTGTGTTTTTTTTAATTTTATTCCTCTCTCTTTCTCTCTCTTTCCTCTTCGCATCACAGGTTCCTTTCTTTGGACCCCTGTTCAACGGCGCCATTGTGACTGAAACACTGCTGCCAAGCTTGGTGCGGGCCACCTGTATCAACGCCAGCAGGGCTGTCAAGTCCAGGCTGACTCTCTACCAGAGCTTGTATCCTTCCTCACCTCCTGGGGCTTTCCGCGTGGCATTGGGCCTCTGTTTAGAGCGCTGAGGGCGATGG
The DNA here is from genome assembly GCA_030340625.1 of Merluccius polli. NCBI lineage: Eukaryota > Metazoa > Chordata > Actinopteri > Gadiformes > Merlucciidae > Merluccius > Merluccius polli. Next base: position 19,015 of record JAOPHQ010003183.1, on the reverse strand, counting down.
AGGGACCCTGCGGGTGTCATTTTCACTTCTTGCCGCTGTAGCTCAATAACTTTATGGCAAATGTCCATGTAGCTATTTTGACACTTTTCACACTTTTTTTTGCATCGTTTTGTTTCATCGTTCATTTAGGGTTGAGAAATCTCCCATTATGACAAGAAGTAAAAAAATGCCACAACTATTGTCCTTTTAAGTCTAAAAAGTTTGAGGGATGATTTTTTAAATATATATATATATATATATACAAATTCATGCTAGCAGTACCGAATACAGATTTTAGCAGTGACACTGGTATACCCGTTCTGGTGCAACCAATCTTTGGACATGTGGTCGGCGTATCATGTAGGCCAGGGTGCACGGCTGAATGCTGACACTGATCATTATGGGCTGGCTCATTTACATACAGCTATCAGCAAGCCTGAAGTAATGTGCATAGTGCTGGGGTCTTTTGGTTTTTTTTGTTTTTTTTTGGGTGGGGGTAGAAGCACTGATAATGTGTCATCATCCATCATTGATGTGTTATGAAACAGACTATGCATAGCTGAAATGCAAACGGCATGCATAGACACACACACACACGCATCCCTCCACTCGCCCATCCAACGCTGTGCTGTTAAACGCCTGACTCCAGCTGTAGTTGTCAGTTGGTTTAAAGGGAGCGTAATCACCAATGGAGATGAATTAGCATGTGAATGCCAGGAGCACCATGGCGGGGGAGGGTGGGTGGGGTGTGGGTTGAGGCAGGGAGGCAAGCTGGGAGGGAGGGAGGGAGGGAGAGAGAGAGAGAGAGAGAGAGAGAGAGAGAGAGAGAGAGAGGGAGAGGGAGAGGGAGAGAGAGTTAGAGGGAGGGAGAGGGCTTGCCCCTGGAGGGAGAAACCTGATCTCCCATAATGCCCCTGCTCCTCCTTGGACAGCATGTACAGCACCACCTCATCCGAACCCCACTGGCCGTTTCTATAGAAACCGACCGCCCTCCTCCCTCCCACAAGGAGGTTCCATTTGGCCGCGCAACGACCATCCATTGTTCTAAGGACGGTGGCACACTGCAAGTTTATTTTACAAGAGTTGTAAAATAGTGGATGAGAAGTGCTTTGCCAGACTATGCGTAACTCTGATCAGATGTGGCTTAGATGAACATCCATGTTATTTAAGGTTGGTTGGTTTAGACGCAGTTGTTATATAACTTTGCTCCCTGTCTTACGCTGTGTGTGTGTGTGTGTGTGTGAGCATAAGCATCTAGGCCTGTGTGCATGCGATTTTGAAAGTACCATCACTGCTGGGCCCTACACCCGCCCCCCCCCCCCCACCCCCACAACCTCCTATATGGGACTGCCTGCGTGTCCCTCGAGGCGTTCTGAGTGACAGATGTCTGTTACCCGACGCCAAGTGAATTACCCCGGTGTGCCTCGCAGTGCCGAGGGGGGGGGGGGGGGGGGGGGGGTGTAAAGGCTTGCTTGCCTGCTACTGTGAGCCTTTGGGTGAGATAAATGGGATGGAGGGGGGGGGGGGGGGGGGGGGGAATGTGATGCTCTGCATTCAATGCAGTTTTGCTATTCTTCCCTGGAGCCGGTGGCAGGGCCATGAGCCAGGCTAATAGAGCCTTACCTGGCATTCCTCAGCAGAGGGGCAGGCGGCGCAGAGACGTCATCTATGAGAAGAGATAAGCCCCGGCTCTGGAGAACTGGCACTTATAGGCTGCCAACCTGCCCCCTATCCCTGTCCCACACACACACATACACACACTGGAGATAAATGGACACGCTAAGCTGAGCCCACTGCCAGCATGGGTGTGTGTCTGTCTGTCTCTCTGTCTGCGGGCTGCTTGGCTGGAGGAGCTCGGGAGAAGGGCGATTAATGTCTGCATGAGGGAATGCCCACAGCAGCCCGGGTGGTGCTTTTGGTTTTGTTTCCCCTCCCAGACACCCAGACACCCAGACAGGGTCCTTACAGTGGCGTGCGGCTCTGCTTGAGACGCCGCGATCGGCGGACCGATTGTATGACAATTGGAAGAATGGCGGAATGCTCTCGATGACACAGCTTAGCATGTTATTTCAGGAGAGCCGAGCGAAAAGGGATGAACAAAAGTCTGACCCGCACTCACTGTTTTAGTGGAACACGGCTGTGTTTCTCTTTATTTTTTCTAATGCGTGTGTGTGTGCTTATGCGTATGTGTGTGTGTTTGTGTTTGTGCGTGCACGCGTGTGTGTGCGTGTGTGTGTGCATGTGTGTGTGTGTGTGTGCGCGCGCGCACGTGTGCACATGCGCGTGTGTGTGTGTGTGTGTAAAAGAAAATCCTCATTCCCCCCCCACCCCTTCACAATGCTCTTGCCATCCGCAATCTGCTCTCCGCCGGCGAGGCCACTCTCCAAGGTAATTAGTTGAATATTTCTTCAAAGAGAGGCTATATGACCCCCGTGTGTCCAGATAAAAGGCCGGCGTGGTGCTGCGGTTCTCCCCCGCTCCGCCACAGGGCTGGAGAGGGCTCCAGCAGCCTGGGCAAGGCCTAGTGGCAGCCCTCGCCTAATTGGATTTGGTATTGAAAAATGACCACCAGCCACATTGCTCCAGCGTCCACACACACACACACAACACAAGCTCAGACGAGTGCTTTTCAGGAAGAAAGACTTTCTTTCGCCTCTCTCTTTCTTTTCTTTTCTTTTTTTTTTGTTCCTTGCTCTCTCTCTCTCTCTCTCTCTCTCTCTCTCTCTCTCTCTCTCTCTCTCTCTCTCTCTCTCTCTCTCTCTCTCTCTCTCTCTCTCTCTCAATCTCCTTACCTCCCTCTCTTGTTTTGCGGTATCTGTACACTGGTCTCAAGTCTGTTTTCTTCCTCTTCTCCTACTCCCTTTTGATTGGAATTGCATCCGATCGGTATGCGTGTGTGTGTGTGCTTGTGAGGCCCCCGGTCTTGTACACAGTGTATGCACGGACTCATGGAGAGCACTCGTAAAGTATCATTTATAATTAATCAGCCTGATGGGGAGGCCCAGCTGTCCTGGCGTGGTGTGGCTAACTTTATTGTCTGTGTCCATCCTTCAGTCCATCCTTCAGCTGTGCATTCCCTTTGTACCTTTATGTAGAAAAAACAAAGAGAAACTATTCTTACAGTGTTGACAATCTCATCTGGTTTTGTATGTCATTTCATCACATATGACCGGTGTATGATATTGATAGCCGTGTGTATTATATATCAGACACACACCGGGATGGCTTGTCTTGTGTCCCTGCTGTCCCCGTACGGCCACACCTCACAATAATGTCCTCATCCATTGGCCACCTCACCTTTCTCCTCGCTCTGAACACGCATTTGGGTTTGATGCGCCATCCGTCACTCTGTGTAAAGTGGGTTTTTGTAAGGAAAGGAAGTGTGTGTGTGTGTGTGTGTGTGTTTGTGCGTGTGTGTGTTTGTGCGTGTGTGTGTGGTAGCAGCTTCTAATAGGTGAGACAGAGCAGGACTGACCTTGATTTGTAGACGCAGCCTCCCTGCCTGAGAGAATCAATAGCTTTTCCACGCTGCCCTTACTCCCCATCCTCTGCTCTTACACACACACGCACATGCACGCACACACTGTATCTCTCTCACTCACACACACAGTCACACACACACACACACAGTCACACAGTTTCATCTCCAGGCAGCAATCAATAGCCATAATCTGTTTCTGCCAATGGCCAGTCATGCGAGCTAGGCTTTTAGGTGTGTGTGTGTGTGTGTGTGTGTGTGTGTGTGTGTGTGTGTGTGTGTGTGTGTGTGTGTGTGTGTGTGTGTGTGTGTGTGTGTGTGTGTGTGTGTGTGTGTGTGTGTGTGTGTGTGTAGCAACAGAAGGCTGTAAGAGAAAGGCCTTATCGTGTCAGAAGAGCCCAGAAAGCTGTCCCCTGAAGTCTGTCATGCCCCCACCCCACCTCTTCGCCTCCACTGCACATGCCCACAACCTGCCAGCTCCACAAGCATGGTCACATTGCCTAAAACGGGTTCAAATGTACATTTGAGTGACCGAAAATGCTTGTAATGCATTTATTTTCCTTTTATTGCCAATGGCTGCCATTCCCAGGCGTCGCCACCATCACTGTGAAGTCATACAAGCCATGTTCTCACACCCCCGCAGAGCAACTTATTATGCCAGCAACTTATTATTTCGTCAGAACAACAGTGTGTGTGTATATTTACAGTAAGATTAAACACCTATGGAGAGAGAGAGGGAGGGAAGAGACTGTGTGTGCATGCGCGCTCCATAGGGTGTCATGAATAGGCTCTGCCATGTTACTGTTGTCTCACATGCATTATTTAGCATGGCTGATAGGTCTAATTTGCCAGCTGTTGTACAATAACTGTCAGCACTCTCACGGATAACACTCAGCGGTCCGTAGCGCCGCGACACCCAGGGCTCGGTTGAGCGCAGTGTGATGCCAAGCCAATCGGTATGTCAGGGACGGTGGGGGGGGCTGTGTTTGCTGGGACGAACCTTAAGTGGCCAACTTCCTCTTTATGGAAAACCTTGCAGTAGGGGTGTTGCCGGACCGCAAGTCAAATCCAGAGTAAACTCCCAAAAGTGGCTTTTTTTCAATGTCGGGGAACGGGAACGATGGCTTCGTTTTGAGAGGCTAGTGCGCGTGTCATATTAGCGTGGTGCAACCTTTGCATGTTGAAGGTGTCCATTCACAACAGTGTTTTGGTGATGAGAATGTGGGTAGATGGGGAGGGGTCTTGAGTTTAGCTCAGAGGTGTGGGCGGTTTGCCAGTGTAGACTGGACGCAGACTGGCAGTGGCTTTGACGGAGGGAACGGTCTATGCCGTACTGAGGAAGGGGCTACAAAGGGGAGGGGGGGGGGGGGGGTTTCACAAGTTCCCCCACTGAATGTTTTAACCTAATCCCATTATCAGTGTAGCGCACTGCCTTCCCTCTCTACCCCCTTAGCCCCCCCCCCCCCCCCCCCCCCCCACTCCGTCTCCAGCTGACCAGCTGTTCCTGCCGAGCTTCACGACAATGTCCGATGTGTTCAGATCACTGTGAGTAACCCCCCCCCCCCTTTTCCCCGCACGCACGCACACACACACACACTCAGAATCCATGCACCAGCAGAGTGATGGACAGCTCCAATTCTGGGGTCTCTGGGTGGGGGGGGGATTGGATTTTGAGTTGTAGTCAAGGGAGTGTGTGTGTGTGTGTGTGTGTGTGTGTGTGTGTGTGTGTGTGTGTGTGTGTGTGTGTGTGTGTGTGTGTGTGTGTGTGTGTGTGTGTGTGTGTGTGTGTGTGTGTGTCCTGACTCAGGAGGCAGTCCAGCTCGGATGGCATATGGCGTCTAGCTTCATACAACATGCAAAAGTATTCTTACCCCCCCCCCCCCCCCCCCTTCCCTTCTCTCTCTGTCTCTGTCTCTGTCTCTCTCTCTCTCTCCTCCTGCCCCACTCCATCCACCCACTCTTTATCCCCCCCCCCCCCCCCCCCGCTGCTAATGCAGAATGACTCATAGCATTACTCTTTTTTTTTTTTTTTTTTTTACTATCCCCCCACCCTCCTTCCTCCTCCCTGCACCTCCCTCCTCCTTCTCTCCCCTCCCAGCCTGTAACAAAAGGCGTCCCTAGTGCACTGAAAGCCCTGGGGGCGGCGGCCAGCCCGGGCTGGAAAGCTTTGAGCGGCGTGGGGGCCGGGCCCCCCTCTTAAACACAGGTAGAGCAGGCGTGGAAGCAGACGGCTGACAGCAGGGACCCTGAGCCCCGCCTGGAACACTGCGCGCACACACACACACACACACACACACTAGTTTAACACCAAGTGTGTGTGTGTGTGTGTGTGTGTGTGTGTGTGTGTGTGTGTGCGTTTGCATCCATGTTTCTGTGCGAGTCTTTGTTTTGTAAATGCCTTCGGCAGGAAAAAAAAGAATACCTGTTTGTGTGTATGTGCATGTGGGCATTGAACAGTCTTGTGCATCTGAAGCAGGCAGCTGCCTTTGTTCATCTTTAGCTTTGACGCAGATGCTGCCCTCTGCATTGCATGGTGGAATTTGCCACTTAAGAGCAAACATGATCCTATTTTTTCCCACTCGGCCATGAATGTGGTGAAAAAAATAAATACATGGCTCAATCATTTCAAAGTCACGATATTTGCCCATGTGGTGGTTGCCCATGGGAAAAAACACCAGTCTTTACAGAACATGGTTACATTAAAAAAAAATAAAAAATTAAAAGTCTTAATAAATAAATAAAATGGCGTAGCTTTGTGGCCACTTTGTGTATTTTTAAACTTGAACCCCCCCTGTCCCCCTGCCCCCTTCTATGCGTGCTCCGTCTGCTGCGCCTCCCTGCCTGGCATCTGTCAGTCCCTACAAAAACAAAGGGCAGCCCAGCCAGCTTGGCTTGTTGCTGTTGCGGTTATTGGCAAGTGTATGTCAGGTAGGATTACTTGATTACCTAAAGTGCCTTGAATGCAAGTATAACACGTATTTAAGTATCATTTAAACCCCAACGAGTGAGGCTGCCACAAGAGCGAGTGACAAACCAGACATGATGCATCGAATATTGAAGCGAGATATATACACAAATAGCATAGGTATGCTGATATGAAGGGCTTGGTGGAAATTTAATGTGTAATTTTTTTAATTTGAGGGATAATTGGTTGAGGTCATGTGGTGACTCGTTGCTCTCATTATGCCAGCCTACACGTGTGATTAAAAGTCCTAGGTACCTGACGGTTATGATGCAGTTGTTTTTCCACCTTGTTTACCAGCCTCTGAAAAATGTAGACTCATGAGCTGTTTTTAGGCACACCAAAGTGACACTGTTAGTCACTCTCCGGGGGAAGGAACATAAATTGCATTTTGTATTTATTTATTCAAATCCTGTTTATTTTGTTTTAAGTGTTTTGAGTGAATTCAATTGAAAATGTAATTGAGAAGAAATTGTGAAAAAAGTTAATTGAATCCTAACCTGGATATGTTTAGCGATGGTACATTAACGTTTAATGAAAAGACTATCCATCTATCTGGCTTTATAAAAGCACCAAACAACAGCATGTGACCCACATAACAGAAATGACAAAATAATGAACAAACACATGCAGTGTCTTGTGTTAACTCTCTGCACCACCCTCCATCCATCGCCCATATCTCCTGCTGACCCCAGTGACACCCAGGGTCTAGCTGTCAGCTCGCCCACAGTGGTGGGACGTAACTCTGTAGTGGACAGCACTGAAGTGATGGCTCTTTAAGTGTGTGTGTGTGTGTATGTGTGTGTGTGTGTGTGTGTGGAAAAAAAATTCTACTCCACCCCAAACACATGCATGCATGCACACACACACACACACACACACACACACAAACACACATAATGGGTGTGTGCACATTGATTAGTTGTGTTTTGTTTCCCCCCTCTCTTTTGTCTTTGGGGTTCTTGAAGGGAGGGTTAATGAGCATTTCTGGCACACTAGAGCTCTTGGAATCCCAGGATAAATGGGAATAATTTTGTTTTGTTTTGCAATAGGCTTGGCAGAGATGTGAAGCCTCATGCCCACCGTGCGTGTGTGTGTGTGTGACAGTGTGAGAGACCTAGGGTAGAGTAGTATTTGTTTTGCCATGGCTGAATGGGCGAGGGTGGGGGCTACGTAGCAGCTCCTCTCCAGAATGAGGGAATCTGGAGCACTCTAACAGTTGGTCCCCCCCCATTCAGCTTCCAGCCGTCTCAGCAAAACAGTTGTCTTCTCCTCCTTCAAGTTGTCACCCCCTTCTCCTCCGCGGCCCTGCAAATTCTCTCTCTCTCTGTCTCTCGCTCTCTCGCTCTCTGTGTTACTGCCTCCCTCTATCGCTCTTGTTGCAAGTCAACGGACGGCTCTTTGTCCAGCCCACGCCGCGTTTTTTTTTCCTTTTTCTTTTTTTTGTGCTTTTATCCTTCTGCTAATCGGCGTGGTCGTGTGCCCGTGTTGGAGACCATATTTCACGCTCGGCTCCCCTTTGTTTGGCACACCGTCCCGATAAGAATCCCAATTCTAGGGCCTCTCTGATATTGAAATCGGACAGCGGCGTGGAAAGAGCCTTCAATCATCCATTATCTGTGCTCCAGTGATTACCATTCAATCTCCCCGGCCCTGGGCTCCTCATCAGTGGCTCCCCTGAACAGAGGATCTTGCCCCCCCCCCCCCCCCCCCCCCCCCTTAAAACCGCTATTTCTGACGCAGGCCGGAGACGGCGTTGAATGCTGCTGGGAAATGTCATCAAAATGTCACTCAGCGTTTTCCCCTGGAATCTCTCGCTGTCTGATGTGGCCCGAGGTTTTCGGGGACTCTTTTGTAGAGGACACCTTGTGACATTATTGGTTTCTTTGTCCGTAAATGCCCGTTCGTTTTTCCACTTCCTTTTTATGATAATGAGAGAAGAATTTGATTTTTTCTCTCTCTCTCTCCGTCTACAGAAGGCCATGTTGCTTTTAATGTCACAGACTTAATTGGCTGTTTTTAAGAAGGGAACGGTTGATTATTTATAAGTTGCACGTTAATGTCTCTTTAAACAGTTCAAAGGCAGTGTCTGCTCCTTCTCTGGCCCGTGGCCATTGTTCTCCTTTTTAAAGGGCGCCCTTGTGCCCCTGCAGCATTTGCATTTTTGCACTAAATGGAATTTTATGCATTGAGAGGCGAGGCAAAACAAAGCCATAACGAAAACAAAAACACACTGAAGTGTGCATCGCTGCGCATTGTGCTCCCCTTCTTGCAGAACGCACCCTTTGATGTGTTAATACTGATAGTCTGTGTTCTGTTGTCAAGTGCTGGTCGTGGCTGGACGAGAAGCACTGAGGAACATTGGCCAGGTCCGTCTGTCTCTGTCCAGCATCACCAACGCTGCGGCGCTCTGCTCTGCAACTGTAGCGCGTTTGATGTTGGAGAGGGGAAAAGTGTTGTGGGTTTTTTAGAAGCTGGCAACTATTTCAACAGATCCCACCCCCCCCCCCCCCCCCCCCCCCCCCCCGGTAATCAGCTCAAGACGTGTAACCCTCTTAGCACTGCGGCTTTGCACTACCATATCATAACATTAGAGTTAGCGCGCAGACACATGTGATTAGCATCTCGGCTTTATTTATTTATTTTTCCCCTATTTGTGCAATTTCTTTGCGTTTCTGCTTGAATTGTAGGACATTCTTTGTCTCTGAGCTCCACTTGTCCTACGAGCTCTGGTTAGATTGAATTATTATTTTTTTTAACGGCTTTTACCACCTTTTGTTTTATGTGGTGTGCACACCTTCATTAGCTATGTATAGCCTCTAATTACTATTGATGAGACTGCAGCAGATTTGGGTACAAATCTATAGCTTTTGTTATTCTAATGAACATTATTTACCCTCAGATCTCCCAGCCAGGGGGCTTTGGAATGGGGGGCATTGTGCGGTCTGATATAGCCAGAGCCGCTCCAACTACACCCACTTGTTTTTGTATCTGCCGACTTTGACAAAATCCAGTCTCTCTCCCCCCCCCCCCCCCCCCCCCCACCCGCTCCCATTGTCACCCGTCTGCCTGGATGTATAGCACTTCCCGCTCCTCCATCTGTTTTTGTGCGCCTATGAAAAGGCCCCATTATAATCTGCAGGATGCACAGTGGGCGTGCCGTCGGGCGCGTTGCTGGCCAATCGGGCGCCGAGCCTTGAAACCTCAGGCCGCAAATCTGAGGGGCCCTCAGACGTCCGCCCCGGTCCACCCGCCATTTGATTATGTGGGCTCCCTCTCCAAGTTTGAACCATTTGAGGCAAGTCGAACACGTTTTTTAAGAACAACATTGTCTCCGTCCTCCGCGTCGCCCCGTGAAAGCTTGGCAGGCTGAATGGGGTTCCATGCAGGCCCATTGGGCCACGGCGGGCTCCTGATTAACCCTGGAGTGACTAGCTAATGTCATTGAAGGAGGGCCACCTGGCCATGAGACTGTACAGTCAGCTGCTTCTGAAGGACCAGAATGGGAGAAGACCAGGTGTTGGGCTGCAGCCCCCCTAATTGTTGCCATGTAATAGCCTGCTTCACTGCACAATATAGCCCCGGGGTGAGGATTAGGAAAAAGCTGTTGCCAACACATAAGTCTATTTTCTTTTCTTGCCTATGGTTGGGCAGGGCCGAGTATCTTTCTGTGTGCGTGTGTGCGTGTGCGCGCATATTTGTATGTGTGCGAGCGAGATTAAATATTGCCTTTTGTCATCGTCGAGATCCCTTGCGATAATTCAGGTGGAGGGAGCTGGGACACCGTCCGAGGGTATCTCCTGGCCCCCCTCACCCAATCCACCCACCTCCAAGGCATGTTCCACCACCATAATCCCCCCCTATCAGTAAAAATGGAAGCCTAAGACGTGAGGAAAACAGGAAGAGATAAGAAGAAATTAATGGCGGACAGGAAATGACATTAAAACTTGGTGTTACTATTTCCTTGCCTGATGGCGCTGCTTCCCCTGGCTTTCTCCAGGAGACTGGAGAATCAATCTGTTTGAAACTAAACACAGAGAGGAGGAAATAATCTTGTAGTAGTCATCCCTGTATCTGTCATGAGCCACAGTAATTTATTCACGGTGCACTCCGCCAACATGTAGCTATTCAGTCATCATTTTAATTTCCAGCGTATTGGCGAATTCATCTGGAGGACAAATTGGCCCAACAGTGCTCTCTGCATATGTAATTTTGTGATAAGAGCTTGGTCTTTATGAGGAGCATAATGGATTTGATTGAAATATGACTAAAATGTGGTTCTGAGGGCAAATGAATACACTGTTGCCCCCTTGGAAACTAACCTTCTGTTCCCCTGAGCATTCATGGCCACTGTGATCATATATAACCCTGCGTTCATCATTAGCATTCTCGCTAAATGCCTGGCCTTCCTGCTTTTTGCCAGACAACTTAATTGGAGCGATGAGATGATGAACAAGAGCAGGTGTCGGCAGCACGTCTCGGGCAGGGAAGTGGACTGAGGCGCGCCACGGCTTTTCCGCGGCTCGCTCTCATTTTGCCCTTGCATGCCGCAGAGCATCATTAAAATTGCAGAGGCCATGGCCCGTTTAGCTTAAATATTTAATTAGTGCTTGTCTGGTAAGCGTTAACATAGGGTTGAAAAAAAATCAGGGGAGGGCTTTCAGCGTGACTGCGACTTGGCGTGCTCCTCTGGCGATTACGGTGTCAAAATTGTATGCTTGGACCCTGTCGGAAAGGTTAAGCAATGTCAAAGTGGACCTTTACTGTTAAAGCTGTCTAGTTTAACTCCTGTTCTACTGGAGCTATGCAAATTCATAGTGTAAAAAATTGGTTTGCCAAAGATTGATTGTTATACCTTGTTCAATAGATTCAGTGGTTATTCATTATCAGTAAACCTTGGCTTTCCTGTCAAATCCTGGATAGTTGGCTTCACGTGTGATAAACACAAATTGATCATTTGAACTATTAACTTAATTGGTACTCAATTGATAGTGACCAACAGAAACCAATAAAGACAGTGTATTAACCAGGATTATCTAATGTGAGATGGGTCTTGTCCTCCTGGCCAGCAGATCCAGCAGAGCCAGCTGAGCAGCGTATCATAGTGATCTGTAGCACCTGGCCAGTCACACCAGTGTATCTGTTAAGCTTCATCCCCATCAGCCTTTTGTGGCTCATCGTATTATGACTTTCTGTTAATGCACAGCAGAGAGGACTGGCTGACTGTAGAGGGTTCTGTGTTTGATTAATCATGTCTGTCCATTGTGCTTCACATCTGAGGCCGTACCGTTAGTGCTCATCAATGGAGACATGGGCTCCTTTGAAAAGGAGATCGGTAACAGACACACCGCTCAACAGAATACATAACCCACCCCCCAATGTCCTCCTTAATGACATTCATGTTTTGTCAACTAAATCACACTGCAACAAGTTTTTTTCTTCTGATGTTACCGGGAAGGAATTTGTCGATGGCTCGTTGCTTATATCATCCATAGACGACACTATAAACCTACATAAACGGCCGTCACCGGTGCAGTACATCTGGTCTATTATCAACATTGGCTATGTTGGAGGTGCTCGCCTCATGATTTGTTGTGGAGCGCCAATCGATATTTAGTGCCCCCTGGGGGACGGGTGGGCTCCCAGAGGCATGGCATGCTTGAGAAAACGGGTGACTTTACTTCCACCAGTCGCCCAATAAATCTCCAGGTCATGCCAGCAGGCAGACATTCAAAAAGGTACGTCTGCAACCGCCGTCAAACCTGAAATCACTGATGGGCAGTGATGATGTCACAGGTCACAGCGGTGATGTCACCGCCGTAAATCCCCCCATCCTCTCCCCCAGTCCCCCTATGACTGAATCCCCAGATGGACGGTGTCGGAGGTGGGAACGCAAGACACTGGCACTTGGGGGAGGTGGGGAGGGAGAGGGGGAGGGACTCAGCCCTCATGAGGTGTCATTAACCTGGGCTTACGGTCTGACCGGGTTGCTTTTGGTGCGCTGGTGGGGGAGGGGCCGTAGGAACACCTGCTTCCTGAACCTGCTCCTAATTAGGCTACTTGTTATAACTCAGTGAAAAGCCCCTTTGCTACCAGAACCGCCTGGGTACAGGTCTATGGAGCCCACCGAAGACACATTTGCACACTGACAGAACAAGACATACAAACACCTACACTCGTCATTATGTGACTTTGGCACACTCGCAGCATAGTGTGTTTAGCACACACACTTTGCTGCTGCTGCTGCAAAAAAAGGAAAAAATGCTAATAATGAGACACCAGGGTTTAAGTAGCTTCCATAGTTGATTCACACACACACACACACACACACACACACACACACTGCTTCTTACTTGTGTGCGTTTCCACACTCAAACTTCTACATAGCCTTGGCCTCTTATGCCTTCCTGATTGGTTGTTTGTCTTGAAGCTTAATTTATTGCCACACCTGTCGTTTCCATAGTAAATGGAAACGACAGGCATTCACACACACACTCATTGCTTCTTACTTGTGTGTGTTTCCACACTCAAACTTGTACATGGCCTCAGTCTCTTATGCCTTCCTGATTGGTTGTTTGTCTTGAAGATTAATTTATTGCCGCACGTGCCACTCCTCCATCTCCGTACTCGGGGAGATGGAGTCATTCCTTCTTTTTTTTTTGTCAGTTACTTTCCATCTACCTGTGCCTGCCTCCTCTGTGCCTCCCTCCCTCCCTCACTGTTTCCCATAATCACCTCACACCTCCAAAACCCTACCGCTGAGACGAGCTTCACACCTCGGCCCGCACTGTGTCAACAGGTATTGCCAGAACTCACCGCCCGGCCTCTCGCCAATCAACACCTGCCCTCCTTCTCCATCCTTCTTTTTCCTCCTTTCTACCCCCACTTTCTCTCTCTCTCTCTCTCTCTCTCTCTCTCTCTCTCTATCCTTCACCCCATCACCCCCCCCCACCACCGCCATTCAGCCTTCGCTCTACACAGTTATTTCCCTCGTGTTTTCTTATGCATCTTCCTTTCCATTTCCACATTCTGTACATTTGCCATTACTCTGTCTGCTGCCATTTTTTTTTCCCATATTGAATGACCACACTTTGTGCGTCTGCCATCGGATCTTGTTTTCTCCACACCACTGACTCAGACCACCAGAAACGACGACATCTTCCAGCGATGTCACACCACGCTGCGTTGCATCACCGTCAATAATCACGCGATGGACAGTGGACTTACTGGAAGGACAGCAGACTGCCAGTGTGCAGTGTCTTTCAATCTCAGACTTCCCAGACTCTTTATAGCCTGGATTTACATTACTTTGTGTAAGATTTACCATACTTAATCATAATTACAAGTCATTTAAGTAATTTTTTTTTTTTAGAGAGAGAATGCCTTAAAATGCCACCCCTGTGTATCCATAGTCAAGGGCAGCAGACGTATTTGACGATGGCTTTGAAGGAACATGCGAAAGCGCATTGTTAAGTGGAAAGCCGATGCCGCGCACAGTACATGGCGGCGATGCGCCGTAGCCTGCCTCCCCTTTTCTTCAATTCAGCTGTCTCGGTGGCACCCCTAAACCAACCCACTCCCCCTCCTCCCACCCCCTGATGCCTTTTTCTCCTAACTGGCCAATTATAGGCCTGCTGGGAGTCAGTGTGGCTGCGAGCTACTCCTGGACTCTTCTCCTCGGCAAGGTCAAGCTGATTGGCCCAGGTTAATTGACAGATGTGGGGGTGTACGGAGTAGAGCAGAGGGGGTGGAGGGATGGGGAGGGTACGGAGGGGAGAGGGGTGGGTCAAGCACCTAGAGGCACCCTCCATCTCGTGTCTAAACTGTCCCCTCTTCACCACGAGAGGCTCTTTTTAGCAGGGGCTTCTACAAACAGGATTACCCTTGGCTGTGGCCCCCGAGCCTGAGTAACTGCAGGAGTGCCACTCCCCCCCTGCCCCGGCTCCCTCTTTTGCATAGCAGAGACGCTTATGCTCTCAGTTCGTTCACTCACTGATCTTTCTTCTTTGGCAGAAACTTTGCAATGAGAGTGTCGATATCGTCATTATTATTATTTTTTTTATATTGTAAAGAATATCATGAATTTGTGCCATCGGATGACATAATCACCGTTAAACCCTTATTGGCCACAGTCTCAGTACAGTAAATATTGCTTTACTGACATCAAACATTCTGCCACCCCAACATGTTTAGCCACTGTGCTAAACCTTCATAGCCCCATCTAACTGCTCTGCTTTCATACGTTTTTTTAACATCTCCAGCCCGTCTGTCCCTGGTCATTCCACGGGGTGGTGATCCTCCAAGTCCCCCAGAGCACCATGACCTCTGTGGCTTTAGTGACAGCTAGATGGCTGAACCTCGGGACAGGGGTCCGACCGACACACTGCTTGACCGCATTGCATGGCTAATCTGCCCCATGCAGACCCCACACTGGGCTGCCCTATCTGCAGACGACTTCAGCCTGTGTGTGTGTGTGTGTGTGTGTGTGTGTGTGTGCGCGCGCTCGCTCAATAAGCATTTCCAACATGAATGTAGAAACAACAGAGTGAGTTATTGGGTAACCCGCCCCACCATCCCATCCACTTTTTAGTGTGAATAAATCAACACTGAGTCGGTCCTAACGGCAGATATATGCAAACACATTTTCCACTGGCTAAGGGTTTCTTTGTGTATGTGTGTGTGTGTGTGTGTGTGAGTGTGTTGTGTACGGGTCAGGGGGCAGAAGTGGTGTGAAGCCTGCCTGGAGTGGGGGAGGGTGTATGTGTGTGTGTGTGTGTGGGGGGGGGGTGGTAGATGGAGAGCACAAAGAGAGGGGACTGGCCAGCGTGGCCCAACTGAGGATGCTACTCTCTGGAGAGACACTGGTTCAAGGGTCAAGGTAGGCCCTTTTAGGATGTGTGTGCGTGGGTGGGGGGTGCTTTTATGTGTGTATGTGCAGAAATGCCTACTAATTATGCTCATGCATTATGGCTGTGTATGTGTGTGTGTGTGGTTTTGGGTGGGGTTACCAAGGGCACAAAGCGGATCCCAGTAGACAAGCATTTTCACTCTCTAGGTCCCTGTGGAGCAAGAGCGGGAAGAGAAGTAGAGAGAGAGGTGAAAAGAGAGAGAGAGTTGATGACTGCGGTGCAGATGAGTGGTGCTGTTTGTGGCAGTTGGGATCCTGCAGGGATGGAGCAGCCTGCTAATGAAGAGCCATCTGAGGCCTCCATTCACCTTGAACATGGGCCACTGCTGCTGCTCTGACCTTGGCTTTGATCCACAAAGATGCTTGACCCCCACCACTCCCCCATGCCCCCCTCCCCCCCCCCCCCCCCGCTGCCATCTGGACAACACACACGCTCACACACATGCATATGTATGCATAAATGCCCACGCCCCCACATATAGATATGCTGCCACACGTATGTGGAAGTACGTACGCATACATGTGCATACACAAGTGGGATGTTGCTACCCATACACACACACACATTTCTACACAAAATCCTGCAATTGGAAATTAACCGAACCTGTGTCTTCTTTATGAAACGTATGTGTTGCATCAGTGGGGAATAGTTGCCATTACAGACATAACTTTGATAACACACACAGACACACACTCCGAAGAGCACATGCCTTTTTAATAGTAGCACTGCAGAGGCAAAAGAATGGAAAGAGGAACCTTTCCATTCTTTTCTACCTTTTGGGAAGAAGGAAAAAAAGCTTCACCAAATGCAAATGCTTTCTCTGGGGGGTAGATTGGAATTGCGCTCTAATCATTTATTTCCACCACTTGTAGCCTCCGCATTTCATTCAAAATGTTACGGTCGGTGGGTTCACATCAAAGCAAGCCTTAAGACCACCAACACCACCTCCACCACCACCACTACCTCCACCACCATCATTCACCATCACCACCTCCACCATTCAGCATCACCACCTCCACCACCACTACCTCCACCACAATAGTTCCCCATCACCACCTCCACCACCACCATTCAGCATCACCACCTACACCACCACCTCTAGACCTGAACAGTAGACACGCTTCATAGCCCTCCCACCCTTTCTCCTCTCTCTTCCTCTAATGGGAACGCAGTGGCTCGTAGCGCTTTGCAAGGGCCTGTTCATTCTCGGGAAATTCCCAGAGTGGCCGCGAACACGCTCTGGCTGTCTGCTCTCCCTGTTGCTTTACGGCTGTAAATGACAGTTATCTCACGGCTGAATTAGGCGGTGGTTTATTAGGAGGAGAAAGGTGAGGGGTGGGGTGGGGTGGGGGGGAGGGATCAACGGCATTACCCAGCTATCCTCTGTAATCCTGAGCCAGGAATCTTGATTTGACTACAAATAGTTTGAGTTTAGCACACCGATCCATTGTTAGGATCATGGTTAGGATCAACAGCCACCATCGCGTGGTTCATTCGCTTGATCAGTGCTAGTGGACTGTGACTTATGGAAGAAGCCACAGCGATGACGGCGGATTCTCTTATGACTTGTGCCGCTGAATCTAGACGAGAAGCAACAGTCGAGACGCCAAACTACCCAACTTGTGTGGTTTTGTTGTCCTACCACCCTCCGACACACACTCACAGCCACCCCCCCCCCCCCCCCCCCCCACAGCCTGACAAAACCACCGGGGAGTTTAGTGTCAAAGGGTTTGTGTCTGTGTGACATGTTGCCTTAATATGCGCTGCTGAAATGTAGTCCTGTTTTCTGCGTCATTGTCCTGGACATGTCTGTTGATTAAGTTACTGTGCATGTGCAGGGGGGAACAGGCTGTGCCCGTGGCTTAGTAATTAGAGATGAGCAGGAAGATGAGAGAGAGAGAGCGAGTCGGAACGAGGGCGAGATTGCCCCCCGGCGTACATTAGGGCCTGATTTCTGTGCAGCAATTTCTACACACGGATAGCATCGCGCATTTACTTAAGTGAGCTGATTATGGCTGTCCCTTCTCTCCCCTGTCTCCAAAATACCTTTTACCCCCCACCGCCCACCCACCTCCCCTTCCACTCCCTCCCATTGCACACTGCAGCGGTCTTCTAACATGAGGCTTACCCTGCTTTTCTCATCTCTACTAACATGAGGTTTACCCTGCTTTTCCTTTCTCTACTAACATGTTTACCCTGCTTTTCCTTTCTCTACTAACATGAGGTTTACCCTGCTTTTCTTTCCTTCACAAGCTAAACTAAGCTTTATATTTTTTGATTATGGCATCAAGATCTCTCTCTCTCTCTCTTTCTCTCTCTTTCGGATGAAGGGGCAGCGGAAGGAAGTAGTGGAGGAGAGGCGTGTGTCAGGGCGCAGAGGCAGAGGGAGAGAGAGCGAGCCTGCTCCAGCTGGAGTCAATATTTGCTTTAGGAATCTCAATAACAGGACCCCAGTCATCTGCATCTCTGATAATGGACAGCCATATGGCTCTGTTGACCCACGCTGGGCTAAAGCTGCCTTTCTCTCTCTTCTACTGCTCTGTTACTCTATCTCTGTCAAGCTTTCTGTCTTTTTTTTCTTATCTTTTCCCGCTCTTTCTCTCTGTGGTTCCTCTTACTTCTCTCTCTCTTCATCTCATCTAATCCTTTTAAATGCATCCCCCCCCCCCCGCCTTCTACTTTTTAATCCTGGCACATTCTGTCCTCCCTTTTAACTCCTGCTCTGACCTGCTCATCCCTCCCCCCCCCCCCCCCCCCCCCCCCCCCCCCCCCCACCTTTACCTCACATTCATCCGTAAAAACCTTGGGTACAACCTGCCACGCTGCCACGCTGCGTTGCCATGGTAGCAGAACCCGGGATGCCCTTTTTCTTTGTCCTGCGCCGTTTCCAGAAAGTGACGAGATGGCCGTGACGCAACACCGCCACCACGCGAAATCCCCCTCTAGTATCGAGAGGGGATAACCTGGAACTGTTTGTGTATTGTATTGTATTTCATTTATTTGTATCCCCTTGCTAGCTGATGCTAGGGCCCCTTCAAGGATGGTTTTACAAGGATTTTATTTTGTAAAGAAATTCACTGTTCACTGTTTGCTCATTTCGCAGACACTTGTATTCAAAGTTTGTATCCACTTGTATCCAAACTTGCAGTGCGATACAAGTCATTAAGGAGCAGATATAGGATTGGGAGTTGAACCCCCCTGCCGCCCCCCCGCCCCCCCCCCCCCCCCCGTTGCCCCACTCTCTGACCTCCTGCTGCTACTTCCTGCCTTCCCTCTCTCTCTCTCTCTCTCTTTCCCAGCCTCTCTCGATATCTCTCGCCCTCTGGCTCTGTCACCTACCCAGCCAACCCCCTTTGCATTACATCCCCGGCTCAGGTGCGCGTCTCCACTGTTTCGCCACGGCCCCTTCACAGCCATCGGTCACGGCGAGGCTTTGGCTCCCTGCTGCAGCAACGCGTGCCCAGAGCAAAGGCCCTCTGCCCAGCCGCTGTCTCATCCCATCTTATCTCAGCCCCAAGCAGAGCCTCTCAAGCCCACTCCAGCCTATCTCCTGTAGCCCCAGCCACAGCTTTGGCGGCAGGATCTTGGGCTGATCGACCAGAAACCCATTCCGCCTATTGAGGAGCTGGGGAGGGCGGGCGCCTGGGTCCCCGGGGGGGGGGGGGGGGGGGGGGGGGGGGGGGGGGG